>CAUYSK010057146.1:0-37400 GCA_963575035.1 Avahi laniger | reverse complement strand
CCTGGCCCTCTCATTTTCTTCATTTGTTACACAAGTCTCATTTATTTGCATACACAAAGAGTGCAGTGCGCACCATCCAACGGATGGGCACACTTGAAACTCAGACTTGCTGGGGAGTGGGGAGGCAAGGGCAACATACATAACTAAACATCTGTACCCCCATAATATGCTGAAATAAAAAACAAAAAGCAAAAAAAAAATCCCCAAAAAAACAAAAACAAACAACAACAAAAGAAATGCATCATGGGCTGTTTCCTCTTCCTGAGACATTCTTTCCTCCCTTTCCTCTGGCCTTAGCCTTCATTTCTCAGCTCAAATGTTGTTCTTTTCCAGGAAGCCTTCGCGGATCCCCAGATGAGGTTAGAATCCCCTGAGATACACTCTTGCAGCACCCTGTACTTAATTTTTGTATTTTTTTTTGAAAAATGGGCTTAAATAATCATGTCACTGATTAATAGATTTATATTGTGCTCCCCTGTAAGAACACAAGCCCCACGAGGACAGAAAACACCCCTACCCTGTCATCTTGAAATCTACAGCATCTAGCACCGTGCTTGGGATAGAGAAGACCCGCAGAACGTACCAGGTGAGTCAATGGATGAAAGATGCAGGTAGAAGTTTAGCGTAATAGCACGTTTGGGATGAAATTTTCTTGGTTTTAAGAGATTGGGGCAGATTCGAGGTATGTTCATGAATGTCCTGATGCTGGATTCTCAGAGATGCGGGGTGTAGGGAAGGATGAAGGAGCCACAGGCAGCAGCCACTGTTTGAAATTTGAGCTGGGAGGACTCTCTGCCCAGAAGCTCTGAATCAGTTCTGTATCTCAGCAGGACTGAGCAAGACCTTTGGATACTCTGTTCTCCTAGGCCAAGTATTTGGAAAAAACAAGGGCAGGAAGAATGGGGAGAAAGAAGAAAAAGGAGAAGAAGGAGAGGTAGGAAAAGAAAAGAACAACATGTGTGATGGAGTTCTATGCAGAGCAGCTGAGGTGTTCATGCTGGTTAACAAGGACAGTGGAAATTCTTAACGTTTGTCTGGGCTTCTGTGTTTACAAAGTGCGTTCACAGAAGTCATTTGTTCCCTTCTTCCTACAGCCCTTTGGGGTGGGCAATACAGTGCTTATTCTCTCCATTTAAAAATAGCTTTCATTGTTTTTATTTCTTATTGCAAAAATGATACACGTCTCCTGTCGAACCAAACACAGATAAACAAAAAGAAGAAAAAATCGTATCACTCAGAGATAGACGCTGTTAACAGGTTGATGTGTATCATGTTTAGTATTTTCGTTTTACAGGTGAAGACAAGGATCAGAGAGGATGAGTGTTTGTGTGTCTATTTCTTTCTCCATTCATGTAATTATTTTTTTCTAACAACTTCTGTATGAAAAAGATTTGGGGTGTTGGGCTGACGAAGCCAGTGAGTGACAGACCCATGCTGAACCCATTTCTTCGGACTCCTATGAAGGATCTCACACAATTTCACCCCAAAATATGACTCCGTGATATGAAAAGTATTTTGAATTAAAGGCTCTTAGAGATCAACAGGCCTTGGAAAGGGCTTTCCCTCTATCTGCAGAAATCAGATGGGACCCATCAAAAAGAACAATTGAGTTCCCTCTCCTCCCTGTTATCTCGATATATTGCAGGAAAGAAGATCAAGAATGCAACCAGATCTGGCCAAAAGTATTTTCAATAAAATATCTGTCTCTAAGATTAATTTAATTTGCAAAGAGAATCGTTTATAAGTCAATCTGTTTCCCCCATCCATTCATCCTCCCTGGAAATCATTTATTGCCCCTAAACAGAATTACCTTCCCCCTTCCCTCTAAAAGGAGGGTATAAAAGTTTCTGGACTTCATTGGGATATGGGGTAGTCACTCTGTGATTCTCCCCATGTGCACAGTAAATAAACCTCTTTCTCGTATTAATCTGCCTTAGATGAGTTGATCTTTCAGTGAACTTTCAGGGAAAAGGGGAAGTTTCCCCCTCAACCCCACACTTATTTAGAATTCATGTGGCCGTTGCTGCTTCTCCAGCTTATGAAACCTCATGAATAAGAATCCACCTTCCTCTCCCAGAGAGGCCTGGCTTAGGAGCCTGGAGACAGGGGGCTGGCCGCAGAGAGATCAGGAAGCACGAGGAAGCCTGACTGAGCCCAGGAGAGATGGACAGACTTTCTGATGCCGCATTCTGATGCCCAGCCTAACAGATGACAATTAGCAGCCACCAGCTGTAAAGTAACTGTGAATAAAATGAGTCTTTTTTTTTTTTTAACACATTTAGCAAAACATTTAAAAATCCAACAATGAATGTTTGTTGGCAGCCCAGAGGCTATGTGGGACCGGGAGGGCTGATTATTTGCCATGGATGAGGGGTCCTGTTGGTATTCTGTCTCTCTCCAGCTAGAGCAAGAAGCTTCCGTCTGAACGAAGGGAAGTGGCTCATTCAGTGTCGCCACTTTCTTGATGCCTGACCTTGAACAAGTTCCCCTCATAACCTTCATCTTCAGTGTCCCCATCTGTAGCTAACTGTCTTCTTGCCCCCTCCAAGCCTACCTTGTGCCCATTTTCTACATGGTCTCTAGGAGTGGTCTTTAAAATATATATATATATTAGTTTGAATTAATTCTTAAAAATTCTCGTATGTCAGCCCACAGCGATGGGAGTAAAACTCCACGTCCTTGTGGGATGTAGACCCACGCGGTAAGGTACTTTGCCATCTCTAATACCCCTACTTTTCCAGCCACGTCTTTTACCACAGTCCCCTTTGATTGCTAAGATGCAGCCACGCTTGCAACGAGCCACCCTGGTTACCTGACTTGGGGCCTTTGCGTTTCGTCTTCCCTCTGCCAGGAACCCTCTTTCCTTAGACCATAGCTCAGGCCTGTTCCTCATCCAGGTCAGAGCTCAGACGTGACCTTCTTGCCTGGACATCCCAGTTGAAGGGTTCTTCTTATCCCTCATTTGCTTTTTACTGGCTGATCCACTTTATTTCTTTTATTTTACTTAGCGCTGTTGAATTTATAGTCTCTCCTCTCCCACTCTCTTTACCCCCAAGCCCACACACATATCTAGATTGTAAGCCCAACAAAGGCTGGCGATTGTGATGGGGCTAGCTCTTTGATAAATCAATATAACTACGTCACATACCCTAAAAGTTAAAAATTGCAACTAGTAAAAAATCCTTGGTGTAGTCTTCCCTTAGACAATCACTGTCTTCCTTTGCAGTCCCCAAATGGTTTTTAGGGCAAATACTGTGCCCTCTTTTATATGTGTCTTCAGTACCAGGGTTAGAAGGTATAAAAATGCCTGAGACCATGTATCTGTCCGACACCCCAAGGGGGATGGGAAGAGATTTTGTCATGCAGTCCTTTCTGTACTAAAAATAATGGTGGTCCGTGTCCTCACCATCAAATTGGTTTTAACTGATCTACACTGAAGTGCACGTATAGTAATAACATTCACTGGGTGTCGGGCAGGTGGGGGGAGGGAGGAGGAGATGAGTATATACATACCTAATGGGTGCCGTGTGCACCGTCTGGAAGATGGACGAGCTTAAAGCTCTGACTCGGGTGGGGCAAGGGCAATATATGTAACCTAAACATTTATACCCCCATAATATGCTGAAATAAAAAAAAATAAAAACAGTGGTGGTTAAGATACTTTTGTCTTATAGTTGCAGCATCTGCCCACACTGGGTGTCTCTGTCTGCTGGCTTGCATGGCCAGTGTGGACCAGCTGTGGGGCCCACAGCCCCTCCTGCCCCTCCTAGATCTTCCCCCAGAGTTTCAGAATCCTGGATTGGCAAGGGCTTGTGTGTGGCCCATAGGGAAGGGCACCAGTTCCCCTATAGTTTACCTGTATCAATGATGCTGGAGGTTTGCAGGTGGTGAGAGCCAGACACCAGTGTTGCTTCCTCTGCATGCTTCCAGAATGTTCCTCTTCACCCTCCCTTCATGTCTATCTTCCTTCCGCAATGGCTGGGACTGCTGACTTCAGGAACACGTACAGACCTTCACAGACCACTAATAGGCAACCACGATCACGCATGGCCTAAACCCTGTAACAAACCTGTCCTATCACTCATGGTGTTTCTACTTCTCTAATGCAGCCTCAAAGACAAATGGACACCCCCTTGGGTCTTCTGGTGCAGCCTGAGAAGCTACACATTCAAATATTGCTCAACAGGACTCAGATAAAACCATTTTAATACAGCTTTGCTCTTTGCTCCCCAGAAACTGTCAGAAGAAGGGGAACTGATTTTCTTTCTTCCCCCCTTTTCTTTCTTTCTCTTTCTCTCTCTCTCTTTTTAAAGCCTCTGCAGCCATTGTCCTGGAGCATCAGGAGCCCTTAGTATCAACAACAGAATTACACAGGGTGACGGTCAAGAGAGGATTCATCACCTGATTGTATCTTTTCCTGTGCGAGCCCAGGCCAAGTTTCTAAAAACTCAATATCTGAAAGTGTCCATCTTATTCGAGGGTGTGTGTCCTCTTCTCCTTTCCCAGGTCTACTCGACGCCAAGTCCTCCTTTTAGGCAGGTGTCCTGTCACCTGGTCCACAAGGGGTTAATTTACCCAACCACCCATGGACTCTACGGGTTATTCCATATTTATTTCAATTATATAAGTATACCGGACCAGTGTATTTATTTTAAATCACATTATCTACAGCTTCCCAAGCATGTGTCAACAAAAAGAACGGTTTCAATTTAGTAGACTTCGAAATGGTGTGCAGTTTATCCTCACTTCAATTATATCCTCTACAGTAAGTCATGGGTAGCTTCAGGATTATTCAGGGCAAGGTAATGCTATCTGAAAGCATTGATTTTTCCCTCCTCTTCAAGAACAGTTCACTGAAGGATGCACTGGAGTCTCCTTTAAGGGAACACAAAAATACATTTCTCAGCTGCAATTTCTGAGAAAGCTCAATCTTACAGACTCTGGATGAAGTTACTGAAGAAGTTTCTGATTTTTAAAGAAAGATGTGCAAATCTGGTTGCAAAGGAGTGACCACAGCAGGATTCACGTTTCTTGGCTTGAAATGGGAGGAGATGGGCAGAACAAAGGAGGGGGAAAATGTCAAAAGAATTCCTGTACTCTATTTACTCATAAGTAAATATTTATTGGGCACCTATTATGTGCCAAGGCCTGGGCTAGAAGCTGCAGATACAGTGGTAAATGATAAAGACCAGAGCTGGCTTCATGGACGTATGACCCATGTATTTGCCTAAGGCAATCATGCTTAGGAAGGCCTCGTGCTTCCTTTAATGTTCTATTGGTGCCATCTTGAAATTCTTAACAATATTCAAGCAAAAGACCCCACATTTTCATTTTGTGCTGGGCTCTGCAAAATATGTCATTGGTCCTGATAAATACAGAGTCATTTCTGCTCTCATGCAGTTTAGAATTTAGAGGGGAAGAGAGACATGCACTGTTTACCTAAGCTACTAATTCCAATTGTGATAGGATTATTAAGGACTGATCCAGGGTGCTTAGAGGGCATGTAACACAGGGACCTCGTCTAGTCTGGAGTCATTGAAGACACCCAGAAGAAGAGCCATTTAAGCAGATGGCTGACACGTGCAGAGTTCTCTAGGGAAATCATTTCAGGCAAGGGAACAGCATGCGCAAAGGCCCCCAGGCAGGAAGGAACTGAGCCTGTTAGAATCAGAGAGGAGGCCAGTGTGGGTAGACCGCAGTGAACAAGGGAGTATTTTGTCTTTGGCAGGAACACCAAGGTCTGGATGTTCTGTGGTCAGGTTTATATAGATTTTCCCACTTGGTAACTGGAGGCAACCTATAGCTTCCTTTCCATTATTTCCATTATTGCTGTCTGATCCATGAATTAATTTATTCTCCTTAATATTGCTGTTCTCTGGAAGGGGGAGGAGCATCTCACAAATACCTAGATCTCTCAAAATATTATTCATTCTAATTTACTTAAGTTTAAATGATATATAAATAATAATTATTGAGCATTTATTCAAGAATCCAGAATGAAGATGTTATCCACAGCCTGGGCAATATTTACATGCTTAGTCTGAACGCTGTTTGTAAATTCATTATACCACTGCATGTTGGGTAAACCATTTTATTTTTGTTTGTTCTTTACCGACCTCTTTGACACGTAAAAGCAGAAGTTCCCTAGACCTTGGCTTTTTAGAATTTGGTGAATGTCCCTCTGCAGGCTCATACAGCTTGTGATTTTATAGTTTGTTACCCTTTCATCTCTCCTCCTTCAAAGCTGTAGAGAGCTACTCTATTAAAGTCTCTTTACAGGTGAATGGGGAACACCACGCTATTTGTGATGGGAAAAAAAATTGAAATCCATTGTACATTAGAAAGTTTACTTGGCTGAAACATCTGTCATTTGAAGTCTTGAGGAATAGTCAAACTGGAAGTGAGGAGGAGAGAAAAAAGAACTTCCAGCGATGAGTACTTAAATAGCCCCATAAATCACATTTGAAAAGACAGTCCATATGTTTACCAAATTGATTCCTCTGGACAAACGGAAGAAAAATGTAAAATAAAAGGATGGAAAACTCTACCAATGACCCTCATCTGGTGCCACTTTTACAGTGGTATCCTTTTGACATCTCGCTTTATGGCCTTTGTAAAAATTTCAGGCAGGGTTGACTTGACCAGCAATCATTAGCATAGCAAATAACTTTGGGCTCAGTGATGGCAGCAGATTTTTTTTTTTAAAGTTTTAGCTCTTTTAATTTATTAAAGTGAGTTATATTTATGGATTTTCTAATCTTAAACCATTCTTGTATTTCTAGGATTAATCCAGTTCGGTTGTGATTGTGATCAATTTATTTAAACCATGTTAACCACGTTTATGTGTAGAATTCAGTGGCATTTAGGACATTCACAATGTTGTGCAAGCATTTGCAAAACTTTTTCATCATCCCAAACAGAAACTCTGTACTCACTAAACAATAATTCCCCACCTCTCCTCCCCCAACCCCAGAATGGGGAGTTATTGCTTCTCTCTATTCTGTTTCTGTCTCTATGAATTTGCTTGTTCTAGGTGCTTCGTAAGTGTTTAAGTGGACTCCTAAAGTATGTGTCCTTTTGTGTCTGGCTTATTTGCCTTAGCATAATGTTTTCAAGGTTCATCCATGTTGGAGCATGTATTAGAATTTCATTTTTTAAAGGCTGAATAATATTCCGTCATATATATTTATAGAATACCCTTTATCCATTCATCTGGCGATGAACATTTGGGTTTTTTGGCTGTTGCGAATAATGTTAGCAGCAGGAGTTTGGGCTGGAAAGGAAATGTGCGAGCTTGCCCTTCTCTTGCTTTCTTGTCAAGAGGAATGGGTAGGATTTGAATCTTGTCCCTGTCCCTGGTGCTTCTGTAGAAATGGGAATCCTGTTCCCTTTGTTATAGCAGATGGGCTAGCACAGTGGCTAACCCTATGGCTTTGCAATCAGACAGTTGTGAGTTCAAATCCTGCTTGAACCACTGTCAAGATAGGAGACCTTGGGCAAGCTTCTCAATATCTCTAAGCCTGGGTTAGCTCATTTGTGGAAGGGAGATGATTAGACCTTCCTGGAAGGGATTCTGCAAAAATTAAAGTAGTATTTGAAAGCCCCTTTAATAAGCAGTGGTTGGAAATCCTTTGGCTCAGTCATGCATGTGTGTGTGTGTGTGTGTGTGTGCATGCTGAGAACGCAGCTGTGTGTAGAAAGCACTCAGCAACAGGGGCTGTTGTTCTTACCAGTGAGAATCACCAATCAGAACCCTGTAGGAGGACAACCCTTGCCTTTTGACCAAAATAGGGGGTGCTGGGGTAAACACTCCTCACTTATGAGAAAACTGGAACATGGAAGCTGGAAAGGAGCTTAGTGGGACCCCAAGTGTCTGCTCATTGGCGTCACCTGGGGAACGTTATGATACAGGCTCATGGGCTCCCCTTCAGGCCTGGTCAAGATCTCTAGGGAGAGACTTGGAAATATGAATTTAAAATATGAGATGGTTTTGAAGAGCTGTCACATTTGGGAACTTCTTCCTTGGATTCCTTGTTCTTCCCACTTGTATTTTAATACTTTAGGTGGTTTGTAAACACCTACATATTCATTCATTGACTTAAGACTTCTGTACAAACTGAACCTTTGCTTTCTCTTACTGCAGGAAATGTGGGACAGAGGAAGGGATCATTGACATTTCGGAAACCCATAGTTTTTGGAAAAGGAAACTTTCCTCTCAAAAAGTAATTATGGAAATTTCATAAAAGGGTGAAAGATTTTCGAAGAGAGTCAGACATAAAAATTACATTTTGCAAATTGTACTTGGAAAGAATTATTTTAATTGAAGCAGCAATTCCCAAGACTAAATCCCATAGCTCCTGTAGCCTCAGAATGTTCATTTCATCCTTGTCAACTACTTTCTCTTCTGATTTGGCCTAAATATGCCACTTAAGTAAGAACTTCTACTTAGCTGCTTCTTGGGGTCTATGTATGTGAATCCTAAGAGGTGAATCCATGCAAAGAATTTGGTAACCATGGCAGGTCAGTAGGTGGATAATTTCGTGGCCCGTGACATCTTTGGGATTTCCTTCTCTGTCTATGTGAGAGGCCATCTTTCCAAAGAAGAAAATGTCTCTCCAGCATGCTTGAAGGTAGTCCTACAAGTTGACTTTGCTCATTCATTCATTCATTCATCTACTAATTCTACAAATATTTATGAAATGCCTGCTATGTGCCAGGTACCATGGAACTAGGAACATATGGAATGAATGGGTGAATCACACTGACACAATCCCTACAATGTTACAGCTTCACAGTGCAGGGAAAGGTAGCTTTTGCAGGGGTAATTACAAGTGTGAGTCATGTTACATAGAGAGAGGGAGTGTGTACCATGGAAGCATGACCCAACACCCTGGGTAAGAAATGAGGGTGGGAAAGGACTTCTACCTGGATCTTTCTGAGGAATGAATCACAGGCATTTGTCTCCTGGTGTTATCAAATTGGAACATATGAAGAATTAATATTAATATTAATATGGTCTGTGATGCTAACACTACTAGTTGAGGAGTGTCATTTCTCTGATGAGAAATAACTGATTCGTCCACTTTGACACTGGTTAAATATAAATAAATTTGCGTGGGTGAAGTGGATGTGACTTTTTCCACATGTAAAAAGTGAATTTTAATCCAGGGAAGCAGTGATAGGAAGGTCAGTTAGGAGGCTATTGAAGCAGGCGACAGGGCCCTGGGATCAGCAAAATGGCAGTTGAGCATGGAAAAGCACATGGAATGGTGTAACGTTTTGGAAGTCATAACCATGCGGTTTTAGCTTCTTGTATTTCTCTCCAGCTCTTGGTACTTTTCCATTCAGTCATCCTGACACCCTACCTTCCCTGCCTTAGCAGGGATTCAGAGACAAGAGTCTTGAAGGAGTTTAGGAAATGCCACCCCGAAATATAACGCTTTGGTACGCTGATTACTTAGAACCGAGTGCACCTGGGGAACAGCTGATGCAGACGGAGGCCTTCTCTGAACCTCCCTTATCTGCCTCAACACAGTCCTCCAAGAGGAACTCAATTGTCATGAATCCCTCCCCAGGAATCTCACCAAGCAGAGAAGATGGGTTCGTAGCACAGGAGAGGAGCCTGGGGGTCCACATCATGCCCCGATGGACTTTGTCACAGGCTGTCACCTATTCTTAGGGACCTTTCATCTTTCCTGAAAATCATTTACTCTCCCCTAAGCTGCCTACACATCCCTTTCCCTTCTCCCCTACGAAGAGAGTATATAAGCTTCTAGATCTCACCGGGCTTTGGGTATCCACTTTTCTTTCATGCAATGACCCCGCACACAGAATACATTTGTGTACTTTTCTCCCGTCAATCTCGTTACTGTTAGTTTCTCTCACAGACTCAATTTTCAGTCCCATGGAAGGTAGAGGGCAAGTTTTATCTTCCCCACTCTCTCTTCTTGGTTTTGAGTTTCCAAAGCCTAGGCCTGAGAGGAATAGGAAGGATTCGAGTCGCTTAAGAGGAAACACTTGTGGCTCTTCGTGCTAGAAAGATTTCCCAGGTGTGCGGGTCCTGGCCTGTGCGCTTTGAGGCTCGTTGCTCACCTTCTGCTGCTCTGGTTCGAGTCTCAGGTGGATTCCTGCAGACTCCGCTCCCCAGGCTCTCCTGCCCAGCTGGCGTCTAGGTGGGTTTGTCCAGGACGAGGCATAAATGTAATGTCTGAGCGTGGGAGGAGGAGACATGAAGGTCTATCTCCTGGTTTCTCTCTGCTTCTGGTGGCATCTCCGACAGCAGCTGCGTCACCTCCATAGTTCTAGCTCCCTGCAGGCAGCCACCCTCTTGCCTGTAGGGAGCGTCTGGGCTCTGGGAACAGCCCTTCTGCCCTTCGTCTCTCCAGCTCTAGGACAGCTGTTCCTGCATCTATCCAGACTGCCTCATTGTCCCCTGATGGTGCTTTCAGCTTTTCTAACCCCTCTGTTATTCAATCTCCACATTAACTGCCCTCGATTTGGCCCAAGCTCTGCTTTTCTGATGGATGGTGACTGACACCCTGGAATTGTCAAGAGGGCTCACAAGGAGGGAGAGAGATGGGTGGGGCCGAGGCTGAAGGCAGCGGACCTGGACAGATCAGACAGGAGTTTCTCTAAGACACTGCCTGGCCTCCATCTGAGCAGCCCCTCAAGTGAGCACCACAGGTTGCAGCTCCTAGGAGGTGAGGGATCAGCATCCTTTGATCATTAGCTGTCCTTACCTCTGGAAACTGACCGACATCTCTCAGGCAGCGTTGCAGTGACCTTGTTTGTGCCCCTAAACTGTACCCTCTGTAGAAAAGCTCCATCCAAGGCTCCAGGACACTCTAAACCCTCAAGACAGAGGATAGTTCTGGCCTCTAAAATCCTCATAGCCCAGACCCCATGAATGGTAAAGTAAGAACATTTGCATCTCATTTTGCTTTCTACTCAAGGACTGAGAAGGTTAAAGTGGGACATTACCTTAGAGACCATCTAGTCCAAGTTTTTCACTTTGCAGATTAAGGGTGTTGAGGCACAGGGAAGGGATTTTGGCTGCCCAAGAACTCCTAGCTCATCTTGCATCTACTGCATTTTGGTGAATATTAACATCTTTTATGGAAAATCTCCACTCCTACCTTTCACACCCTGAGATAGTCTAAATTTTAAATTATTTTGTGTTTGAGAGTAGAAAGCAGCTACTGAACAGAAGTCTGCATGTGCCTGTATCTTTATCTCTCCATGCATATTCGGTTGTATAAAAATGTCAAAAATCTATTTTGGGGTTCTGCAAAAGAGAACTCTTTCCGGAATGACACTTGAACTGTTAAATATCATCTCAAATCTCATTTTGGGGGCTATAACCTTCTAAAAGCCTGGCACAAGACTAAAGTGGATTAAGGTTGAAATTTTCCAGAGGCTTTGTCTCAGATCAGTGAAGTACTTCTAATCACTTTCTGTCATCATCAAAAGCAGACAGCTTCTGAATCTCATGGCCTTCTGTCATTATTTAGAAGAATTGCATACCGTACTTGAAAACATAATTGTTGACCAGAATTCTTGTTATTAAAACAAATTTAGAAGGCAAAAAAATCTGCTTCCTTAACTTCATTAGACTTCTGGGGCATCTTTTTAAGAGGGATATTGATCTCTACTTATTTTGTTCTTTCTCTTTCAAGTTCTCTAAAAGAAAGAATAAATTCCAAGGACCCAGGCTTGAGACTTCACTGTTTCGTGTTTAGCACCCTGAGCAATATGTCTGCATAGCTGGAAGACACGTATTTTGCAACATTCTTCCCTCCCCCAGGAATGAATTCTTTCTCTTTAATAAGGTGATCTGTCCAGGTCTTGGTAGATTATCCGTGAGATTATTTGGCAGGTAAATGCAAAACCAAGATCATCTCTAATTCTGTTCCTCGTGAAATTCCAAGAGGCATTACTAAGGACTCAGGCATAGAAGTTTAGAATCTGTGTCTTTGCATGAATTTAATCATCTCCGTCAGAATCCTTAAGGAATTACAATAACAGTGATTCATTCATAATTCACAATTTCCATTATCTTCTCTCCCCATCTAGTGTGGGGGGTAAAATTTATGGCTTCATTTACATTGTGTTCTATGAATAATAGAAGAAATACTGTAAAGACCCATGGAAATGTTCTTGCTGCAGATGCACTTTGGAGCACATCTGCATCACAATAGCCTCCTCGCCTTGTACAGAGCAGGATCTGCCAGGCTTGCAGCTGCCAACGGGGGCATTTCAAAGGGGCCATTCTCATTATACAGAGTCTTCTCTTTCTTTGAACTTCAAAGCAGAATGAGGAGACCTTAAATGATATGGGGGTAGGTAAGTGATGAAACTGTAACTTCAAGTATAAAATACCTTCAATTATGTGTATGGAAAAACACAGCCATTCAGTGGAGCAAATATGTTTGCTCAGAATGGCATCTGGCTGGCAGACAGGAACAAATTTAATCTGAAGATTTCTTTGAGCTGTTGGGACATTCAAGATAATCCAGCCCAAAGCCCTCCTTTTGCAAATGGGGAAACCAAGGCATAAAGAAATAATATGACTTATTCGAGGTTACGTGGTAGAGAAAGGACTAAGAGCACAGTCAGAACACTGGCTCCTGTTTCAGTATACTACATTACCTTTGTTTTAAACACAAAGCACCTGGCTTTTTGACATAGCAATAAAGTTAGCAGTAATCCTCTTGGCGAGGGATTTTCAAACATGGACGTTTTCAAGGATCCACCTCCCTTGCTCCAAATAATAATCTCTCTCAATTGAAAATCTTCACTGAAAAACATTTTGAGATTTGAAGAAAGAAATTTGTCATACTTCTGCGATTAAGTAAATCTCATTTTTCTTCTCCCAAGGAATGACAATAAAGCTGATGAAAACCTTTTGACGTTCAGATTTCTCCTCCTGGTGTCTAGTAGGAGCCCAGTGCAATACTTTATTACTGCTCCGTCCACAAAAGAATAAAAAAAACTGCCGAAAGACTTAAAGAATGATCTGTCCTTTGAATCTGTAGCTTTCCAGCAATTACAGGGAACATGACCTAGCCAAGCCAAACCCTTTTCTCATAGTAGAGGCTCAATGTATTTTTTGCTGCAAAGATCAAATTAAAAATATATGCTTTTACTTGCAGTTTGGTGTGGGCTATAAAGAGTGGTTTCTAAAATCTATTATGTTCATGACTCCTTTTCCTGTGCCATGCTTCCTACTTCCCTACCCCTGGTCCTTTACGACTTTGTTTTTGAATAAAAAAAAAATCACTGAAAATCATTACATAACATATAAAGATTTTGGGAATGATCTCTTGTTTCTTACAGAAGGCTCACATAGCATGCTCTGGCTCTAATTTCATTAAAGTAACTCAGATATCATGTTAGTAGGGAGGCCTTTTGTAGCTAGAAAGGGCAATTGGTATTAGTAGGCAAAACGCATACAAACTCAACAGCGCCGTGATTCACGGACGCACATTCTCTGTGATCCAACATGTCTAATACATTTAGTCATGCACAATAAAAACCAAACAAAAGAATCAACCATCAGCCTTTCATTGCCTGCTTCCCACCCCAAGCTTTAAGGAATTCCTCGAGTTATGCACACCAAAACCAAAATACTGTGTTTTTTCCTCCCTCCGGTGAATGGGAAAATTCAAAGAACATTCACTATAGACAAACAAAAAAAAATGAGCAGATCACTTTGTTTACCTTTTTGTGCTAAGTGCTTGCACCACCCTATTCCAGATGTGTAATTTGGTGACAAACTGATCTCATTTTTAAGAGAATTCCAGTGTGTAACAACACATGAGTATTAAGCTAACAACAGCAACAAACTTGAATCTCTGTAGTTTACCAAGTAACCAAAATCCAATCTGTTGCCCATTTCAAAAGTCTACCCGCTAAACTAAAATCAGCCTGATTAAGATACATGGGTTCCACAGTAAAATCATATTGCCTGCCTAATTTCTCAGTGTCTACTTTTGGCAATTAGATTGTTATGTATTTGGTTAAAAGATCTGCTTATTAAGCACAGGATGAAGACCAGATTTTTGACTGAGACCTGTAAGACTCTCAAGGATTTTAAGAACCTGATGGTCTACTGGATCTCTCTTTTTCCATGAACTGTTTTTCCTGGTCTCACTGTTATGAGATGGGGTATGGAGTGGGTGTGGAATTAAACTTATACATACTTTATCTCTGGACCCTTGTTCTCTTTTATCTGGTCTTAAAGACTCAATTTTTGTCTGTCGAATTCTGCTCTGACAGTTCTCTTCTGAAAGAGACATGAATGTAAAATAAAACTATCAATTTTATAGAGAGCAGAAAAAGAGAGTTTCCACTTTGTGGGGGCATGATGCAAACTGCTTTTTTTCTGGGTGATTTCCTTTTTATTCCACTTTATTTCATGTATGTACGTATTTGTTTTGAGCGATGTACCTGCAAGTAAGAGCAACCTGGTAGTCAGTGCACAAGAAGACACGAGACATTGGCAACTTTGTGCCTGAGGGTAGATGTAGAATATCCAGATTGAAAGCCTGGCAGTCATGCTGTTCTCAACTGGGGGCAATTTTGCCCCCCAGGGGACATTTGACAATGTCTGGAGACATTTTTGACTGTCACTGCTAGGACAGGTTTGCTATTCGCATCCAGCGGGTAGAAACCAGGGATGGTGCTACACTTCCTATAGTGCACAGGTCAGCCACACCACAAAGAATGATCCTGTCCAAAATGTCAATAGTGTCCATCACTGAGAAATCCTATTCTAGATCAATTCTCACCTGGAATATTGTGTCTGGTTCTGAGTTCAAAACTTTAACGAAAATCTCGTGGAGTTGGGCATGGTGACTCATACCTATAATCCCAGAATCTTGGGAGGCTGAGGTGGGAGGATCACTTGAGCCCAGGAGTTTGAGGCTGCAGTTAGCCATGGTTGCACCACTGTACTCCAGCCTGGGCAACAGAGTGAGACCCTGCCTCTTAAGAAAAAAAATCTTGCCAATTTGGAAGTTGTCTCAAGAGGGTGGCCAAAAAATGGAGTGACTTGAAACAGCATCAAATAAGACATGGGGAAAGGGATCCAGGCTGTTTAATTTAGAGAAAAGGAGGCTCTGGAGATATGGAAGTGTGTTCTGTTATTTCAGAGACTGAACTAGAAGCCATGGGGAGAGATATTTTGCACTAACATAGGAAAACCATTTCTAACAATCAAAGTTAGTGGAATAAAATAGTCTCCCTTGTGAAACGAGTTCCTTGTCACTGGTCAAGTTGAAGTAGACCCCACTAGCATGAACATTCCCTGAGAGTAGCCAACGTGCCCATCTTCTTCACCACCGTGTTCCCTGGGGACTGCGTAGAACCCAAGATATAGCAGGTACCTAATAAACATCGATTGAATAATTTATCAGATTATGCACTTTGATTAATTTATCAGATTATGTAACAGTACTCTGATTATTTATCAAAGACATTGTAGAGGACACTCAAGGATAGAAAGACTCCAATTTTCATTTTTGGTCTGGCCTCGTATTTCTAGCTAGCCCCTGGGAAATAAATTATCTCAATTTTAAGACAACTGTAACTAGAACTCATTGCTAGCAGCACTCAACAAAATAATTTTAAGCTGCATTTGGGGAATTCGTTTTCAGAGAATCTGGATCCATATAGAACCCTGCATTGACCTGAATGGCGTATCCCACTTTCAACAACCCCAATATAGTAGATAACCGAGAGGATATGTATTTGAAATTTTTATTGAAATATTACATACAGAGAAGTGCATAGGAGATATGTCTACAGTTTGTTGAACTTTTACAAACTGAACATACCTATGCCTCTGCTACCCTGATTAAGAAGCTGAACATTTCTAGCATCCCACCCCTACACTGTGTTCTCTTTTAGTCATCATGCCCACTATTCTGATTTCTAACAGCATTGAGTAGTTTCACCTATTTTTGTACTTTATACAAAAAGAATCATAGTGTGCATACTCTTTCGTTTCTGTCTTCTTTCACTCATCTCTGTGTTTGTGAGATTCACCCAAATTCTTATGTGTAGTTGCAAATTGCTCACTCTTATTACTGAAGAGTATTTTATTGCATGACTATACCATAGCTTACTTATTCATATTCAGTCATTGATGGACACCTTGAGTAGTTTCCAGTTTTGGACCACTACTAAAACATGCTCACGCCCATTATATATTGCTATGTGCAAAACCGCAACCATAAAACCAGCGATGATGTATTATTTTTCATGATTCTATGAGTTGGTTTGGCAGTTCTTCTGCTGATTCAGTGTGGGCTCAACCTGCAACTGTACTCAGATGGAATGAGGGGTTCAAGATGGCCTCATGCATGTCTGGGCAGTTGGTGTTGGCTTTCAGCTGAGGCATTGTGCAACTCCTCCACCTGGTCTCTCATCCTCTGGTAAGCTAGACTGGCTTTTTCACATGGCAGTCTCAGAGTAGTATTCCACAAGGGGGAAAGCAAAATCTACAAGACATCCTGAGGTCAAGTCCCTGGAACTTGCAGACTGTCACTTCTGCGGCACGACCAACGCAAATTCCAGAGGTTAGGAAATCAACTCCACTTTTGGATGGGAGAAGCTGCTGAATATTGTGGCCATGTTTTAAATCAATCACAATGTCTTTAGGTGAATATTTTACACATTTTTTTGGGATTATGCCTAGGAGTGGGTCGCTGGCTCAGTGGTCACCAGCACGTATGAGAGTTTAGATTCTCCACATCTTTGCCAGTATTTGGTGTTTTAGAAGACCTTTAATTTTATAAGGAATTAATGTGATGGTATATCCACATAGTCAGCTCCCCTAAAACACAAATTTAAACTTCATTTTCAAAATATGTTTTGTATGCAACTAAAAAAACCCCCCTAAACCCTCCATCTGGGTAAGGCGAAGCACCTATCTGCTTCTTCGCTGGGTTAAACTACACATCCACATATTTTTCTGCTCCAATAATAGGCATATTGTGTCTTTAGTCACTGGAAAGATAGATCCTAGAAAAATTAGGGCACTCTTTTAGCCTAAGTCTGATTTATGAAAAGATCCAAAAAGATTTATTTAGTTTAAGAAAAAATGGGCTTTCAGACTAAAGCACTTGCAGTCCACACCACCAGTCTGCATGTTAAGCCAAGTATGAATATTGGCAAACAAAATGAAATGTGAAAAATGTAAAGTCATTTTTCTATGACCAAACTTAATTTGCCTGTTGAACTTCTAATCTGGGAGGGCTGGCCGGGCAGGGGGTGTGGGACAGACTCTCAACCTATTTAGGGTCTATTCTGCTAGGTCCTGCACATTTCTTCTAGGTCTGTGTCTAACTTCTGGGGTCCCTACTTGTGTTACAGCTTTATAGAGGAGGGATATTGAGTCCTGGACCCCAAAATCTCATGGCTGACATTTGCTGAGAAGGTCCCATCTGGCCTGTATCATTGGTCCAGGCTGCTGTGTTGTCCTTCACTTCTAGAAGTCCAGTGTTTCCAGCTCTGATCTTCCTCAACTATTGCTGCTCCCCATTTAGGGTCAGGAAAAACATTTGATTGCTTTCCTGTTCCCCTTTATGGCCAAGGGCAACTTGCCAGCTTGTCCAAGGCCTTCATTGGGCAGATGCTTCTTTTGTTCCCACATTTCTGCAGGCAACCCCGCTTTAGGACTCCTCTCTTTTGTGGCACAACCTTCTTCTAGTTGTTTACTGTCTTTCTTGGCATCTGTCATTCCTTGAACCTATTGAACTCAGACATGGGGGTGGGGGTGGGGTGCAGAGTGCTTGAGGGGCTACAGTGAGCTGTATCCCTTCATGCATCCTGAGTTGCAAATAGGTTGAGATGAGCAGATGGAGAACACCACTCATGCATTTATTCAAATCAGTACTTCCTAAACATCTACTGAGTGCCAAGGAAAGCTGATATCTGAGAATGTGACTTAGGTGTGAATCAACAATGAGCTTAAACACTGTGATGGGCAGTTTTATGTGTCATCTTGGCCAGGCTATAGCACCAATTTATCAATAAAACCCTAATCTAGGCACTGTTGTCAGGTTATTTTGTAGATGGCAATCAACACCTCCAATCAGATGTCTTTATGCAAAAGAGATTACCCTCAATAACTTGGGTGGGCCTCATCCAACTCATCCAATGAGTTGAAAGGCTTTAAAGAGCAAAACTGAGGTTTCCCTGTTTCTAGTAGACAACTAACATACAAAACAAAACAAAACAAAGAAAAGAAAAAAAAGAAGAAGAAGAAGAAAAAGAGAAAGAAATAGTGAGAGGTTTTACTCAAATTATGAAAGATATGAATTTTACATCTGCCTTATTTTACCAGCTCAAGTTCCTTTAATAATATTATTGCCCTTGAGCCAAATGCTCACTGAAGGAGCCCAAATGTCCAAGTTTTCTTTCTTTCCCTACTGTATTTTATTTAGAATGTTACCCATCATATTACAACTCAATAAGATGCTAATTGTAACCAGAGACCCAAAGGGTTGGAATTGGTGACACAAAACGGGGTAAAATGGGAGATCAGAGTCCAAGAGGATTGGTTGAAAGCCTTTCTAAGAACAGGTTGAGGCTCGAATCCCCTCCCCTATGGCATAGAGTTGAACAACTGCCCCTTCTTTATCCCAACGGAAGACCAGGAGCTTATTCTCTGGAGAGGTTAAAACAGAGGTATCTGGATTAGGGGATCCCAGCCATTCTGGGTGGTGGGTTTGTCTTGCTGAAAACACAGGGTTTCAGTGAATGAATCCATTCTGGCCACTAAGACCCCCAACTCTTCCTTCACTCAGCTTCTAGAAGTGACATTCAGGCCTTTTTCCTTCCTAGGAGATCTAGGCCATGAGTCTTCTCTGGGGAATCTAGTCTGGTTTGTGGACATTTTACAAGGGAATGGCCCAGCCAGATCATCTGGTAAAGTTCACAATCAGCATGTGCCGCTTAGAACTTCTAGTCTGTTTTTTCTCCCCAGACTCTTAAATACAGCGGACAACTGGATTACCAGACTTAAGAAAAACTTAAACATAGACAGACAGAAATCTAAATGAATAACAGCAACAAAAACCAATCTGAAAGAAATGGAAACCACTCAGGAAAAATAAAAAAATTCCCTGTCATTATTACATCCATAAATCAAGAACAGGAGGCTTTAAAAAAGAAACATTTAGAAAACAAAATAGAATTCTCAGTAATTAAAAATAAGAGTAGAAGTGAAAAAAAACTCAAGAGTTTGAGGATCAAGCTGGGGAAAAATTAAGCCAAGAAAATTTCCTAGAAAGTAGAGAAAAAGACAAAATGATAAAAAGTAAGAAAATTTAGAGGACCAATCCATGAAGTTCAATATCTGAATGATGGGAGTTCCGGAAAGAGAACATGGAGGGAGAAACAAGTGAAGAACATTTCTCAGAACTGCAGGGCAGATTCCCAGATAGGAAGGGCCACTGAGCTATCAGCACAGTGGTAGTAAATACACAAGACCCACATGTCTCAGGACACTGGGGACAAAAAAGAGAGAGAGAGAAACACTAATTGCACACAAAAGGCCAGAAATCAGAATGATTTTGAACTTCCCCAAACCATACTGGATGCTGGAAGACAATGGAAGAATGTCTTCAGAATTTGAAGAAAAATGATTACCACGTGGAATTATAAACACAGCCAAACAATCAACTATGAGGGAGGGCAAGCCTTATGTGAAAGAACTTTCCAATAAGCAGAGATGCTCGAAAAATGGCAATAGGAACTGTAAAATGCCCAAATCGGGAGGCTCTTTTCTTTGGTCTGGCCCTAGTTTTGCTGCTTTTACTATAAAGATGGAGATTTCCAGTTGTCTAGATAATGAGAGTTGTCAAAAGCTTTTGTTGTCGTTCTACTGTCCTTAAATTCTTTGCTCAAAAACAATATTAAAAAGCATTTCGTTATTTTTCATACTAAAAAGAGAGAATGACACTCAAATAAAGGCGTTTTCAGGTAAGTGACGTTTCAAAAATTTTATCTCCCTACATATCTTTTCCCAAGAAGCTACTGAAAAATGTGCTTTACCCAAAAGAGAGATTAAACCAGTAAGGAGGAAGACGTGGGATTCAGGAAGGAGGAGAGCCAACGCAAGGGACAGGCGAAGAGAGTCCACAGGCAGATGTTGAGGGGGATGCCGGGTGGTGTCTGTGCACCAGGCCTAGGCTGCAACTGATTCAGGTTGGAGCATATCGGAGCCTCCAGGAAAGATTTCTACAAGAAAAATAAATTGATAGAATCTCTGATCATCTAAATATCTTAAAAAGAGATGTAGACAAAAGGCAGAATTTGTAGTTGCATTAGCGATAAGTTCATGGAAAACAAAAATGAGAAAACAAGACAATTATCTCTAGGGAAATGAAAATTTGTACAGGAAAGAAAAATAATCATTAGTTTACTCATGACTCAGCTGTGAATAGCGTTTACATAGTCATATGTCAACACTGAATATTGACCTGGCAAAATCGCCAAATACCTACATGGGGAAGTTGGAGGAATGAAAAGGGTGTGTGGCGAGGTCAGGGCAATGAATAAGAGCTTCATTGTCATTGTGCATAGAAGGAGGCCAAAGACAATGCCTAAAACTAAAAGATAAAGAACTGGTAGTAAGTACATTGTTTAGAGATATGCAGGGGAAAGCCAAAGTATTTTTTTCAGAGATTTGAAAGTGGAATCCGCTGGGAAGACAGACAGGGCGCAAAGAGTGGGCGTTGCTGAGTTTTGTACAAACTTGTGTCACTCTTTGACTCTTTAAATGTGTACACTTATATCTTTGATAAACATAAAATTATAAAACGTCTTAGTAGAGTACCGGTTGCGCAACAAGTCCTCAATAATTAGCTCTTATCATTAATTTTATTGTCGCTCATGTACTCAGTCCTGGGAAGATATCAAAAGAAGTAAGAAAAATTGTCCTTAGTATTGAAGAACTCAGTCTCTGTGTTAGTCCTAAGCAGTTTTCTCCACGGTGATCTGATTGCTGAATTCCAGTGAAAATAGGGACCCCTGCAAGTACCTCAAGGAGTGAAAGGGAAGAAGCAAAATCATATTAATTGAGTGCCAACTCTGTTTGGGATGGTTCCCCTTATACACACGACTTCATTTACCCTGAAACTACCCTATGCTATGGGCATTATCATCTCCATGAGACAGTGTGGACAGTCTCAGAAAGATTAAAATTGTTCCTTATCACGTGGTGAGAGAGGAGTCAATCTGGGAGTCAAGCCCAGCTTTGGGGCCTAAGTCCATGCTCCTCCCTCACGGTCTCCATTCACAGCATCAGAAAGTATATAGGCACCATCTTGGATGGCAATTTTACAATAGATTACCACAGGAAGTCCGGATGTTTGGAGGATAGGTGGAAACTGGCAAGGTCCAACTGTGTCTGTGTTCTCTTGTCAAAAACAGACTCCTGGGCTGGATGCCCCGGGAGCTGACCCAGCAGGCTGCCCTTCTGTTCTTGTGGTTTGCAGAGTGCCTGGAATTGCCAACTCTAGACCCACAGAACCAGTCTGCTATTTGTTTAATCTTTCAGATTCTTCCTGACAGAACAACTTGTTCTCCTTCCCTCCTGGTGAGATAGGTGAAGGTTGAATGTAAACGGAATCTTTCTTCTTCCTGTTCAAAATATAGAGATACAGCTGAAGCCAGCAGCTTGAGTTAAAGGAGTGGCAGTGGACTGATTAAGCCCCTGGCCTGAAAACTAGGTCCCCCCATCATGATTATTCTGACTTAACCCCATCCCAAATGGTCAGAACTGTGGGATTGGAATTCGGGACTACCAGAAGCCTTAAATTTTCCTGGTGTTGCGTAGGGGTGGATGCTTATTGTAGAGTTTTTGGAATATGTGGAAAAGTACTGTATCGGTCAGAGTGCTCAGGGGAAACACTAAGAGGATATGTTTATTGCATGCACTTTTTACAAAGATGTCGGCAGGATTTAGGGAGCCCAACAAGAAGGGTGAAGCACCCCAGGACAGCAACAGTGGGTTCTGACCACCCCTAAGCCTGAAGGAACTTTGGAAGGTGGAGCTTACCAGACCTTAGATAGAGACTTAGAGACATAGGTCGCTGTCCAACTGAGCTGAGACCATAGGTTGAGAGACACAGTCCCTTTCAACCTGTACTGGCAAGTATTTGTACTGAAAACAAATATCCCAATGTCACTCTCTCCCACCCTCTGCTCACTTGCTGGTGTCTGCCCTTGGTTGAACCCAACTAGAGGCCAGAGGGCAAGGGAATGAATGTGTTACTATATCCCTAAAGGCCAGCATCCCAGGACACAGAGCAGGGTGGAGACAGGTGGAAGAGGCTTGGAGGGGACAGAAAGAGACCATCCAACGCAGGTATAAAAAATAAAACAAAAGTCACCCCTGATCCCGGCTTGTGTACCTTCAGTGCCCGCCCTCTTAACTGTGTCTTGGTGGTTGCTTTGGCATCCTCGTCCCTTTGTGCGCCTTTGCCACGCTGTAGATCCAATGCTCCAAATGGTGCCAGCTCTTCTCAAGGAGACGAGCACTCATAGCGAGTATATTTTTATTGTGAAGACATCTGCACCTTCTTGCCAGCCAAAAATAACATATGGAAACGTTTCCCACATTTTCACCAGGGGGCACTCACTCCTTTTCCATGGATGGCTCAAAATGCTTTTTTCAAAGTATTTCCTGGACAAAATAGGATCCTTTTTGTAGCCATGGTGTATGTTGAAATCAGCTCTGTCCTGACGTGATTTCTGGCCAATGTTTCTGTTTGAGATAAGATGACTGGACTTGAGTATGCCTTCTTGGCAAATGTTTAGGACCCAACTTTCATGTTCCATGCTCTTCTCCACGGAAATGAACAAAACCAAGAAGACTCTGAGAAAATAATCTATATGCTTAATTTGTGGATAACACTTTTCAGAGCTGAAAGCCCAACAAATCAAAGCAGGTGAGCCAATCCTCCCTCTGGTACTGTTGTGTGTACTCATTCCCTGATTCATCTTGATGGCTAAATGGAGACTTCCTGAGGGAAATAAATAGGGTTCCTCAAGTATAAACTCTCCCAAATGGAAAGGCATTTGTTTGGTATCGTATCAATCCTGTTTAGCTATTAGCTACGAAAGCGACATACTCTTTGTCAAAGAAACCACGCAGACGGCTGAGTAATCAAGCGATGTGTGAGGAGTAGGCGGGAGGCCTCAGACTTGTATTTATAACAATTCCCCTTAAAAGTGGGGAGTGAGTTTGAGACTTGACAAAAACAATTATAGATCCCTGATTCCTTTTAAGTGAGCACCATATTATAACTGTAAAGTTATATTAAATATACAGACATATTAAAATGAGCAGAATGGACTATAATGGGAAAAATCCGCTCCTTTTACCATATTGGAGTCTTGTTATGGAGGCTGTTTGGACTATCACTAAATCAATCAATCAAAGCGGTAGGTTGAAATTGGTTTATTCCCATAAAAAAGCTTCTCTTTAAGTCTGGAGACTGTATGGCTTCATGAATAAGAGCAAAATCTTTGGCATAAAATCAATCTGGATTTGAATCTTGGCTCTGCCATTTCTTATCTCTGTAACCTTGGGAAAGTTATTTAATCCCTTGAGCCTTAGTTTTCTGATCTATAAAATGAGAGAAATTATGGTATCTACTTAATAGCGTTGATGTCAAGACTAAGATGGTAACACAAGTAAAGTTTCTGGCACATAAAAACACTCCATGCTTAATGGATATTATCGCTATTTTTTATAATAAGACAATCCCATCAAAACATTCGGAGATAATACATAATAAAGAAATCTTCACATGGTGAAACATTTTATTACTGGGCTTTTTTCCCCCTCCCAATTAACTGCAGTAGCCAGCTATGGCAGTGCTAATTAGTTATTTGAAAAACAACAGCTGTTTGAGTGAATTTACTGTCACAAAACAGGATCCTTGAGTTGGGCGGACTAACAGATTCATCTCATCCAAACTTCTTTTTAGACGAAGGGAATTCTTTTAAAAATCTTTCTATAAAGCTGGCTTGCCTGCCTGCCCACTAACTGAAAGTATGGGTAAATCATTGCAGTCCTCACTGATTCAGAAATCGTAATTTACAAATCACCTTTTTCCTTGAAAACTGGTGCTTTAATGTGTGTAAAAGAATGATGTCTTTTTATTTTCTGCATTCCAGCTGACTGTTAAGTTTACTTTCACTGCTTTCTGTAGATTTTTGAAACATGCTAGAGAATCTCTTATTTCAGGTTTTTGGTGAAAAATTAAAAATGAAATTTGATTAAAGACTTTTCCAGGATGCATGGGACAAAGCTGTCTTATAGAGAGTAATAAGCTAAGAAGATCAAAGTTAACGTGGACATAAATTGGGTCAAGTGGATTTGCTTAAATAGCAGTTATTCATTTGCACACGCTCCTGTCTTGCAGCACATATTGAGAATGAGCCTTTTCTGGGGTTTGCCCAACTGGTGGTCATGTTTCTGCGTGCCTCTGCACGGGATGGGCAAGAGCACAACTAGCCCAGATGGTTCCATCTTAAATAGATATGAATCCTGGTCTAGTTTATTTTTTGTATTAGTAAAAGCAAAAATAAAATAATAGATCTAAGGCTGATTTGTTTTTTCTCTTTCAATATGACCTACTATATCCAAGGTTTCATACATACTAGTTCTGTTTGAGCTTCCAATTTGGCTATTTTGTCATTATGTGTATTTAGGGAATCTATTCACAGAAAGTATGTTGACTATTACCATATAGCATCTGTTATGCTAAATGCCAAATAATGTTGGAAGCTGAGATTCCAGCACAATCTCATTACTCCATCCAGGATAATTTTCCCAGTTGAAGATAATCTCTCTTCTAAGAATCCGTAGTACTCCATTTATTCTGTTTTTATAGTATTTTTAGTTTTTTACATACATGATTGTAATTTATTAACAAATATTGTTTTGAAAAGTTACAGTAATGAAACATAACTATATTCTTATCCTAAAATCTTCAAATGTATGGATATGAATTGGAAAACAGAGACTGTCTCCCAATCCATGACCTTTCTCTTAGGTAACCACTTTTAAGGCATGAGGCATATCCTTTACTCCCTTTCTTACATACATTCACACTAAGAGTTGCTAACCAGCTGTTTATAGGGGCCTGGTAGACAACATTAGCAAGCAAGGGAGGCTGGGTGCAAAACAGTGGTGCAGAGTGGAGACTGGATCCCTGGAGATGCATGGGTGGCGGCTACCAAGCTGATTCAGCCCATTATTGCCATGTGGGAGGATGGTCCAGGGTGGCAAAAACTTCTAATTTTTCAAGAGAAGACTGAAATGTAGATTCTGAAATAAAAGTTTCTAATTTTTAAGTGCCCACTAATTCAAATATTTTACAGACAATGTTCCAGTCAAACCAAACATATCTGAGGCATAGTGTGGCTAGACAACAACTGATTCATGCCTTTTGATTTATTATGCTCCCATTTGCATATAGGATTATATTATCTATACTGTTAGTATTTATTATAATATTATTATAATATCGCATTATCTTTCCAGGTTAATTTTTTTTTAAAAGACAAGTCCTTCTTTCCTTACTCATTTTTGCATCCATTCCATAGTATCCCAGTAGACAAATGATACACTTAACTTCAAACCTCAGTTTCCATCTACATAATGTCCCTAAGATGATCCAGAAATTGAGACTACTGAAAAAAGCAAGACCAAAATCAATCAATAGAAATAAGAAACAAAACAAGAGTAATAAACAACAGCAACACAGTCAACCTAGGCAAAAAGTATAATTGGGGACTTGGTGGTTATTAAAAATCACCTCCAAAAGATGTCACTGACAGTGGTCAAGTTAGCCACATTAGTAGAGTCATGTTGCCTAGATTCTGTTCCAACCTCCATCCACCCATCCGATCTATTTGATTGGCTGGCGGCAGGATAACTCGAGTGGCCAATGGCTGGAACCGATGGCCAGGGTCGGGAAGGCACACTCAACCCTTATGCTCCCATCTCTGAGGTGGGACCCCTAAATAGAGAATTGAGAAGGCCATGGGAAATTGAAAAGCTGGAATGCAAAGGAAGATGATTTAATGGTCGTTTTGAGATCACTTTGTCTTGATGTGCACAGGGCAAAGGAAAGCAGAGAATGGAGAGGAATCTGAAACTAGCTTTGAATTTTATCCAGGACATCGACTTCTAGAAGTGGTCTTATCTCTAATTACTCAAGCTTGGAAATTAAGTCACGGATAAGAGGCTTTCTTGTAAGATTTCAAGTGTACTCTGATCTTACTTTGATGCCCTTTGTAGGGCACGTGCTAGGATAGGATTTGCATCAGGGCGGACATGGAGAACTGAGAGACAGGGCAGGGAGAAAGATGTCAGGGCCTGGAATCCTTCAACAGTCCCTAACTCGTTTCTTCTACTCCACTCTCGCTCCGTCCTTTTGGTTGGAGCGATCTCAGCCTATAACCCACCATGTCATTCCCCTGCATAAAATTCTTCAATGGTTCCGTTGCCCTGAGATTCAAGTTCACACTCTCAACCTAACCTAGAAGACACCACATTTTGGGCTCTTGTTGCCCTCTCCCATCACTACTCTGGGGCTTCCCATATGTTGTTCCTTCCCCTTTCTTGCTGGCTAATTTATTCTCGATCCTACAGATGTCAGTTTATGTAACATTTTTCCTGGAAAGCCATCCCAGGCCCTCCAGAACAACACTGTCCTGTGGAAGTGTAACATGAGTCACATGTGTAATTTAAAATTTTCTAGTGACTACATTAAAAACATGTAAAGAAATAGGTAAAATTAATTCTAATATATTTTATTTATTTAATACGTCAAAATATTTTCATTTCAATATGAAATCAACATAAAAGTTACTGGGTGATAATGTTACAAATAACATTATTACTGTTATTTGGTAGCAGGTCTTTAAAATCTGGTGCATATTTTGCACTCACAGCACATCTCAGTGAAGACTAACTAGGCTCATTCCGAGTCTCATGGCCACTGTGGCCAGGGGTTCCTGTAGTGGACAGCACAGCTGTGGATGAAGTTGGCTGCCTGCCCGTGAGGTTCGTCCCTGATGTCCTGTGCCCTGTTCCAACCACAGAACTTCTACCTCGCCTTTAGGTGGATCATGCTCTTTCTTACCCCCGAGTCTTAGCACAGGTTATTTCCTCTGTCTAGAACACTCTTCCTCCCTCCTTCTGCATCTGGCTCTCCTATATAAATTTTCGTGTCTTGCTTTCCCCCAGAAAACCCTTCTCAAACCCAGGATGTGTCTTTCCTACCCGTTCCCATGTGCTTATTAAGAATCACAGCATGTTTCCTGCTGTGTTACCAATGCTGTTTGTAGCTCTCTCTGGATTGTGAGCTTTGAGAAGAGACTGTTGATACGTCTGACTCACTAGTCCAATGCTTCGTTTATGCTAGATGTTCAATAAATCATTACTTTCTGATTTTCAGACAGCAGAAACAAACTTTTCCACTCACTTTGCCAACTGAGTTAACATATGGAGTCAGATGTTTCAAATTTTTCAAAGTTAAAAACTTGACATCTAGTTGAATAATTTCATAAAACTCATTGATTCAGAGTCTATAGATTACCTGTAGATTTGGAGTTTACTATTTAAAAATAAACAAACGATTTGAGTCAATAGCATTGTGCCAACAGCAATTTTCTGGTTTTGACAACATACTATGGTTACATAAAATACTATCATTGGGAGATTTGGGAGGAAGGGTATGTGGGAACACTATACTATTTTTGTGACTTCTTGTGAATTTTAGACTATCTCAGAATAAAACAATTTTTTTTAAAAGGTACCTTCTCAACTTAAATAATTCTAGGTAATCGCAAAATTCTATAGCCCATAAATGTTTTTTTTGGGGGGGTATTATTAAAATGCTGTTTCCTAAGGGCAACCTAGAATATAAAACAAAATGTGGCATGGGAGAGAACTTAAATCAGTGCCTTGCAGACTTTGTAGATTCATGGCACACTTTGGAATATTAGAATTTTGGCAACCCTCTTGGGTGATTAGGAGACTAAAAACAGCATTTAAATAAATTATGAATAATTACAATGCAGCCATGACCACAGTGTAACAATGTGTCCCACTGCTCAGAAAGAAGTTAGTGGTCACCCTATCACGCCATCCTGCTATTTGAGTAGAATTGCGTACCACCTTCATGGTACCGTCGTGCATACTCATAAGCCAAAGCTCACACTTCCGTTCTCAGCAGGTTGGACCATCCTTTATGTTTTCCTGCTTGCTCAACTAGACTGTCCATCAGACAGATGATGTTGCAACTGTGTGTATTTTCAATCATACACCCATTGAAAAAAATGTCACTTTGGGCAAAATTTGGTTGTGCCACTGTTCTGTTCTCATGCTTCATTAATATGCCACAGCTAAATGCTTGAGAGCCATGGATCTGGATACTATGGAGGGAAAATCTATTTTTGTTTTTGGCCAATCCAAATTATTTTTACAGAGTCCAATTAAATGTCTTTTTTGAACATTTAGACGCTGCTGACTTTCTTCCCTTCTTTCAATTCAGCCTATACCACGTATTCTAACATGTGAGCTCTTGCATCATTTTGTAATTCTCCTTAGAATGTGTGTGTTCTAATAACTTATAAATTCCAAGAAGATAGGAGAACCACCTGTAGCTTCTTTTGTGCCACCCTTCCCTTGGCTTCTGAGTTAGTTCAATTCAATTCTTCCCATAGATTCTAAAAATACCCAGTAAGTTGATTTATCTAGATTAGATGATATACGCAAAGGCAAGAACACTGTTTCATCATGCCTATGTTGAACTTGCGATTGAAAATTCTGGAAACTTGCCTGTCTGGAGCTCACACGGGGTCCCCTTCTTCACAGTGGTACCCTAACACACAGACATCTAAGTCTCTAAAGTGTGGATTGGTCACACAAATGGCTGCAGGACACATAGGCCCCCCAAGAGCAATCCACCCTTGAAGAAGGGGCATGACTGTGCTTGGGACGATAGAACACACCAAATTCAGAATCTTTGGAACACATTCTCCAGCTGGCTTACCCATGCTTCTCTCTTTCTTCATTTTAGATACAGCTTCATTTATTTTTCTGTTCACAAAGTAATACATCCATCCTTTTCTACAAATATAGGATAAAATGATATCCAATTGCACATGCTATCTATTAATCTGCTTAAAAAAACCTGATATATTGTGAACTGGTTTTCAAGCCAACAGACATGTGACTTTACATATACATCGGAGTCAGAAAGCAGGGTGCTAACGTACTAAAACCACAGGTCCACGGCCCAGCTCCAGAATTGCTTGTTGCGTGAATCTTCTGGAATTTACTTACCCTCTTTGTGTCTCAATTTATTAAACTGTCAAATGAGGAATAATGTGACCTACTTCATTATGTTGCCATGAGGATTAAATGAGAATGTCTGTTGAACACAGTGTAAGAGCTCAATAATGTTAGCTATCTGTCTCCAGCAATGGTTTTCAAACTAGGTTAAAGCAGTTCGGCCTTGTAAAAAATATTTTTCAGAGCTGTAAGTAAATGCAAGCACACACACGCAGAGTGAAGGTTCTCTGGATGAGATAGGGTGAGGATCTAGGGCTCCAATGCCTCTCTGAGGTATTCTAGAAAAGTGATTTACAGCTATTAGTGTATCTCACAAGCACCTGGGGAACCTGATGAAAATACAGAGGCTCAGGCCTTACTCTACTGCCGTGAACCTGAGCCTCTGTATTCTGCATGAGCTCCCATGTGACGCTGGTACACACAGAAATGTGACACCACATGTCTACAATTCTCTACAACACTTTCAAAGCCATCGATCCACATCATAATTTTTAAACTTCCTACAATGGGTTCGCACCGATGTATTTAAGCACTTCACTGTTGGTGAACATTTAGGTGGTTTCCATTTTTTTTTCAAGTGCAACAATGGCTGCGGTAAATGTTCTTATACATATGTCTCCTTCTGTATGTGTGTGGATACGTCTGCTGGATAGATTTTTAGAAATGGAATTGCTGGGCCCAGAGTGTACCTGCTTTAAATTTTGATAAATATTGCCAGATTGCCCTCTGAAAGGTTATATCAATTTATTCTTCTGCCAACAGTGTTGAAGAGGGTACCTCTCTCCCCGTTCTGTTATTTTTCTCCTGACTCAGGTTTTAACACTGTTTGTTTTAGGGCATTGACGAAACCCGCATCGGTGATAAACGGGTCCATAAGCACCTGACTAATTACTTTCCAGAAACAGATTCAGCACCCCATCAATACTTCAGAAATCATTTTCTTATCAGCAATCGCCTCTTCCACACGGTTAAGGCTTCTGCTAATATATATATTTATTTTTGTATCTCTGGCATATGCCAGAATATAAGAAATTTTGTTGCTGTTCTTGATTTTGGCTGGGTTTTCTATTTTCTATGAAAGAGGTTATTATTTATAGTCCAGAAATTCTGAAGTCAAAAAATATAATTCTCCCATTGTTGAGCTCCTGGATGCCTTCCTCCGATCAGAGCCGTATCTCTGAGTAACACATCACAGGAGTGACAGCTCTCTGGTGATTTAGGAGCCTGTCAGGTCATTAGAGCATTACCAATGTAAGGATGTATTAGTGTAACACATCATCAGCGTGTTATCGCTCTGTGATGAATTGCTCCAAATCAGAACAATAGCTTAAAGAAACTATGAATTCTTTTAGAGTTAGAAATGCAATTTTTTGGGGAATAAGGAATAAATAAATATGAATGTTTTTCTTTCACAGTCGAGGGAGGTTTAAATCATATATTTTTGATCTTTTGATCATCCCTTGGTCATTGTCTAGTTTGAGCTAGAGACGAGATTTTCAAGCTGCATAGGTTGGAGGCTTTCTAGCAAGAAAATTAATTACTTATGCAGAAGGAAGATTGGCATTCAGAAAAAAAGGTCTTCTTTGCTCGGATCTTTGTGGTACGTTTCCTTCTAAGTTGGGGGCATTTGTGAATAGGAGACTTTTTCTTTTGTGCATTTGCTTTTAAAGGGGAACTCCTTGAGAGTGGAGACCACCTTTTTAATAACTCGATCTCATGCTACGGTGCCTGCACAGTGTGTGCTGAATTCTTGCTGATGGAGAATGTGTTCTTCCAAAGCCAGAATTTCCCGGGACTGGATTCATTCCTCTGCATAATGACAGTGCCTTTAGAATGGGCTCCTTAAAGTGGAGTTGTGCCAATGGGAGAGGCAGAAGGTGCTGTATTAGCTCCCCCCACCAATAACAGGGGCAAGAAGGACCTGAAAGGGGAGGGACCAGGATGTGGGTGACCCCCACCTCAGGTTTTCACTAGGGACTTGTGAAAAGCTTGGGCTGTGGAATCGCACTGACTTGGGTTTGAATTCTCGCTCAGTCACTTCCCAGTTCGGGCAAGTTTCTTGACCTCTTTCAGCCAATTTCTTTCTCTGTAAAGTGGAAAGAGTTGCAGCTCGTCATTGCCTTCTAGGGTGGTGATGATCAAATGAGCTTACTGCATGAGAAGGGCTTGTTATGGTGTCTGGTACACAGTAAGTGCCCTGTTAATGTTATCAACTACGGTTGTGGTGGTGGTGGGGGTTATTATTTTTATATTTTGCTGCCCATAAGAGAAAAAGCATTGATGTTTGACAACTCTGGGGCTCTGGTGGGCATGCTAGGATTTTTAGGCCTACAGCATTTGCATTCCATACTTTCTAGCCTAGTGTTTCATTTTCTCTGTATGAAGATGCCGTAGCACTCACTTTGACAGACAGACCTTCAAATAGGACATTCTGCGAAACTGCAAGTTCCTGTAGAGAACTCCCATGTAACCAAGTGTAGACCTGATGAGAGAATTTGGAACTGGCCATTGGTATAAAAGGCGGCATGTGCAATCTAAAAATGAGTGAGTTTATGGGAAATAGCAAACAGGAGCTGCTGGTTGTTACTGTGGGCCAGGCACTGTGCAGGGTGATTGCACTGGGTCCCCTCAACAACCATTTTTACGGTAGGCATTACTATCCCCACTCAGCAGGTGTGAAATATGTGGCTCAGAGAGGTCAGGGAACTTGCCCAAGGATACACAGCAAGAAATGTATGGAACCAGGATTCCATTCAGATTTTTCTGATTCTAGAGCCTGAGGTTTTAATTGCTACACATTTCTTGAAAACACACATGTCCCATTCACGGGTAGTTCTGTCTGTTTTAATGGACCTAGAGGCATTACTTGAAATAGAGACAAATAGAAAACACACCAGAAAATCAACATTGGCATCTCGGTGGATAACACAGTGCCAAGAAGCTCTGGTTACCCTGAGTCCTGACAGTCAGCACAGGCTGAGTTCACCTAATCCGAAGGAGACTTCAGGAGAGGCATTCGGTGCTGCATTTGACTTTTACCCACCCTGTGTGGTCCCCTTCTCCCTGCAATCAGCCTACACAGGGATGGCGTGCATGTTGCAGATAAGCACAGAAGGATGCAAAAACCATCCCCCCTGTCTGCCCCCTCCCTCCTCATTCCCCCTTCAAAGCAAATTGCAGAGAACAGTTCTGATCAGGCATTAAAATGTCATCATGGGACATAGTTCTGATCAACTTAATCCTCCAGCTTGCTGCCGAAGGCTGCATCAGCACGTCAAACTTTGGGCTATGGAAGAACAATGATCTTCTGTGGCTACCAATTTTTTCTTTTAAAGCACATTCAAATGGAATAAACACATCGGTGCTGGAGACAATACTATAAATTATTTCAGTGAACTTTTAATTTCGGTGGGTAGATGGAAAGTAACTTTGTCGAAATGAGTTTTTCCTGATCTGCGGGAGTCCTGCTTTCTTTGGAACGCTTTCGGGAGTCTAAGGAGGCCACTATTTCCCTTGATTTTTTCTTTTTTTTTTTTCAGTTGTTTTGGAGAACAATTTTCTCTGACATGTAGCTGGTTGTTTTATGGCTCTAAGAAATATATTGGTTTATTCATCTGTTGCAACTATAATAATATTGCCATTGGAGTCCAACTCGGTAATAAATCAGGCCATTCCTTTCCACTCTATACAAATAATTAAAATAAAAATTGACTGTGTCAGGGAATTTGTTCTACAAGCTGAATAGAACTGTGTGCTGTAAGTCTAGATATTCTGGTTGACACAGGACTGTATATCTTAAAAATAAGAAACCAAAAGGTGGGAAAATAAGACCTTATTTCATTATGTGCAATTTATAACATTTATCTTGAAGATAAAGTTGCCTTCCTCGGCTGCCTATTAACTGGGAGCCAGAACTCGAATACTGTGGAGTGTTCACAGCCTCACAGCCTCCCCCCTACCCCTCCCCACTCTCTCCCTTCTCCTTTCTTTCCTCTCTTCCTTGCATCATTAAAAAGCAAGTTGAGGTTCATTACTGTAGCTCTGGAAATAAGGGTCCGTTATTTATGTATGCATGCTTGCATATATATTTTTATTCATGTCCTACCTTTTTCCTGGAAAGAATAAAGGCAGCTTGCAAAAATACATATTTCAAAATAAAATAAAACTGAGTGAGTCAGAAAAATTGGTGGAAAGAGGGAAATAGGTTCAGAAGAATAAAATGAAGGCGTGAGATTGACCCACAAAATAAACGTGCTATGAAATCTGGCACACTGCTCGAGGAGAGCCATGCATTTGGCTTGGAGGCTCCTCCTATAGGAGTGATGTCATAATTCTCAGTAACCATTAGATTAGAAACACATTAATGACTCAGGAGAAGCCAAACTGTCCTTGGTATTGCTACCAGAGAGAGTTTCTCCCTCTGGGCCCCTAATATGAGGACATTATAACTCAGGGACAAGAGTCTTCAATAGGATCCTTAAGAAACGCAATCAATTAATTGTGCTTTTCCTTATTCTTGTGCTTCCCCGAAGGCCAGTGGCGCAGCACCGAGCAGCAAACGCATTTTTATAGGGGCCAAATGTGCAGCCTAGACAGGCAGTTCTCCCTTGTCCTTGCCTAAGCCAAGAAAAGATCTCAGCACACCAAAGAAATGGTTCTCAAACTTCACTGTGCGTAAGATTCTCCCAAGAAACAGAAGTTGTCAGGCCTTCCTCCTCCCCTCCTAGCTATACGGACAAGCTGGGTAATGCTGCAGACACAAATAGCTTCTAAATCTCAGGTGCTCAAAACAACAAAGGTTTATTTCTTGCTCGGGTTATATAACCTTTGTGGGTCAGCCAGGGAAATGGGTGAGTGGTGTGGGGTGGTGCCTGTGCTCTGTGCTTTTTGCACTCGGGCTCCAGGCTAAGGGAGGCTCCTTCTCCATGCTTAGATAATTGCCAAAGTGGAAAAAAGGCTGGGGCACATCGCATAGCGGCTCCTAAAGCTTCCACCCGGAGGATAACACGTTGCTTCTTAACTCCACTTCACTGGTCAAAGCGAGTCACATGGTCACGTCTAACTGCAAAGGGAGCGGGGAAGTGCAGCTATACCTTGGGCCTGGAAGAAGAGACTCTGTATTTTATACGGGAAGCCCAGATGCTTCCAATCCTGATAGTCTTTGGACCATATTTTCAGAAGCACCGGTCTAGAGAAATGGCTGTATTGTGTGTTCCTCAGGAAATCTTCCATAAACAGTTCCCTGCGTTCAGCTTTAGACATGTGCTAAGTGGTGGTGCATTTGAGCTAACACCTTGGCAAATACCTGCCTTGTAGCTGTTCCGTGGAAGCAGCACGTATTAAGCCATGATGTGTCTTGCAGTCACGTATTCTCAAGGGTGAAAATGAGGAGCCTAATAGGGACATTCTTGGTTTTAAGATGGGCCAAAGGAAGATGCACCTGGCACCTATAGAATATCTATAGGCATGGCCTAGAACGTTTTCCTCAATAAATAGTTTGGCTCTGTTACAACACTTACCATAAGGTCCCGGAGTTCTATGCCGTAGACCAGTGATTCTTAACTAGGTGTGAATGACAGAATCGCCTTGAATCTTTGGGAAAAAATAACGTGCCTGAAAAGTCAAGGCTGGTTCCCCGGCTTATGTATGTCTATCGAAGCTCCGTAAGTGACTCTGAAACATCCCTCTGGTTTAGAAAAAGCACAGGCATTGAGCTTGGAACAAAATTGAAGCAGTTATAGACAAACGCCCACCTTTACTATGAAACGTCTCCATAAAGTCCCCCCGAAACACTTCGTTATTATCTCGCTGCTGCCTAAACTTAAAAGATCGAAGTGATGCATGAGCATAGTTCAAGATAATTTAGATTGTCCCGAAATGGCTTAACCTCAAAGTTGTCAGCCCTGCTTCCTAGAGGCAATCACATCTCACTGTTTCAGCCGTTTCTTCCGGTATTTACCTCCGTATCTGAAAAGCGCTCATACTGCTATTTCTTTCTTTGCCACTCTTAGAGATTGCCTAGAGCAGTGCCATCCAATGGGAATATAATGAAAACGACCTACGTGATTTCGACCTTTGTAGTAGCCACATTTAAAAAAAGTAAAAAGAAACAAGTGAGATTAATTTTAGTAACATACAATCACGTGTCGCATAACAAAGTTTCGGTCGACAATGGACTGCATGTGCCACGATGTTTCCGTAAGATTATAACAGGGGAAGATTTCCTGTCGTGATGTCGTGGCAGTCATAACCTCGTGGCCGTGGCAAGGCCCCGTCGCATGCATTACTCGTGTGTTAGTGGGGATGCCGGTGTAAACAAACCCGCTTCTCAGCACGAGCCTCAGGCAGGCCATTCAGGCAACGTTCCAGAACAAGGCATTGTTATAGGAGAGGGAAGTTCTGTGTACGTTATTGCCCCAATGACCCTCCAGCGGGATAAGATGTGGGTGGAAGGCAGCCATTTGATGATCCTGACCCTGTATAGATGAAAGCGAATGTGTGCATTTGTGTCTTAGCTTTTAATGAAAAAAACGTTTCAAAAGTAAAAATAAAAATAAAAACTTTAAAAATAGGAAAAAGCTTTTATAGAATAAGACTATAAAAAAAGTTTTTGTATAGCTGTAAAACGTGTTTGTGTTTTCAGCTAAGTGTTAATACAAAAGTCAAAAAGTTAATTAAAAAGTTCATAAGGTAAAAAAATTACAGTAAGTTGAGGTTAATTTATTATTGAAGGAAGAAAATTTTTTTTTTATAATTTTAGTGTAGCCTAAGTTTATAGAGTTTATAAAGTCTACAGTAGTGTACGGCCATGTCCTAAGTTTTTACATTCATTCACCCAGAGCAGCTTCCAGTCCTACAAGCCCCATTCATGGTAAGTGCTCTGTACGGGTGCACCATTTCTTATCTTTTATGCTGCATTTTTACTGTGCCTTTTCTATGTTTAGATATGTTTAGATACACAAATACTTACTGTCGCGTACAGTATTCAGTACGTAACGTGCTATACAGGTTTGTAGCCGAGGAGCAATCGGCTAGACCCTATAGCCTAGGTGTGTAGTAGGCTATACCATCTAGGTTTGTGTAAATACACTCCATAATGTTCACACAACGACAAACTGTCTAATGATGCATTTCTCAGAATGTATTCTTGTTGTTAAGCAACACGTGGCTGTATTATGTTTAATCCAATATATCTAAAATATTATTTCAACATGCAATCAATATAAAAATCATTAATGAAATATTTTATATTCTTTGTACTAAGTCTTTGAAATTTGTTGTTTATTTAACACTCAGAGAATGTCTCAATCTTAACTGGCCACATTCCAAGTGCTTCAAAGCCACACAATGCGAGTGGCCACTATACTGAACAGCTCAGACCTAGACGTTTCCTATAATGGCAGATGAATATTTAGCTCTTTATCTGGTTAAGAACATGAGAACCTGTTATTTTTAACGGTTTTCTCAATACGATGATAAAATGCACAATAAGGAAAAATAGAGAAATAGCTGTGGTGAAATCAGACTGCTCCCTATGCAGGTTATAGGACTGACAGATTTGGAATTTGTCAAGAAGGAAATGAGCGTATACATGTATTTGAATTTTTCTTAGATTAATTATTGCTTAGTTTTAGGAAATAGGGATTAACATTTAGAAGAAAAACATGGGCTAGATGGCGTTCTGCCATCCAATCTGGTACGACTGCAGAAATGACAGAAAGGGAAACAAATAGCAAGGAACAGGGTTTACAGTTGAGTCAGTCCTTGAACCATTTTGGTGATCTGACACCCTTCTCAGGTGCTGTTTCAGTTTAGGATTTTTTTTTTTTTTTTTGAGACAGAGTCTGGCTCTGTTGCCCGGGCTAGAGTGCCGTGGCGTCAGCCTAGCTCACAGCAACCTCAAACTCCTGGGCTCAAGCAATCCTTTTACCTCAGCCTCCCGAGTAGCTGGGACTACAGACATGTGCCACCATGCCTGGCTAATTTTTTCTATATAGATTTTTAGTTGTCC
>CAUYSK010057145.1:0-68048 GCA_963575035.1 Avahi laniger | reverse complement strand
AGGGGCAGTAGGGAATGCCGCAGACATGCAGCTCTCAGGGTTCCCAGGCTGGAGAATGTGCTGGAAGCTCTGTGTGCTGGAATAAAAGCTCCAGCCTCAGGCAACAACTGAGACATCTACCCGGTATAGGCCGAGGCCGGCAGAGGCTAATCCTCACGGGAAGCCCCTAAGGATCCCAGGAGGGAAAGTCCTGCTGGCGGCCAGCAGCCCAGGAGTGACTTGGGGCCCGAGGGGATGACCCAGCAAGGGTAGAGTCCCCTACAGGACGCAGAGACCGATGCTTAGAGGAGCCCGGCCTTCCCTGAGCTCACGGAGCGGCAGACATTGACGGCTCACAGCCCGCAGCCTCCCGCACCTGACACGCTACGGCCGGAGCTGAGAACCCGGCCCCCGACGCACTCTGGTCCCTGGCGGAGACAGAGCCGGCTCTGGGGTCCTTGCTCCAAAGCCCCTCGCAGGGAGACGTGGGAACGGCCAGGACTCCACGGGCAACAACCTAGAACATGAGGAGGACTCGGCGCCTCCCATCAGGACGGCCCGCGTTGGGCCCTGCTAAGGTGAGGCACCTCGACGCGTGGCCGGCCCAGCTCTGCGTCCCCTGCCAGGCTGCCCAGCATGTGGCGCAGAGCGTCCTTCCCCTTCCTGGCGTCCTGCCCGCACTGTGGCAGGAACGAGATGTGCCGGAACCTCTCCTGCCCCACGAGTTACCGTGACAAGTAGCGTCCCGGCGCACACAATCTCGTCCGCATTCACACCCCAGCATGGGCGCAGCGCAGCCGGCACGGCTGGTTTCAGCCGGAGGAGGAATTTTGCCGCAAGATAACAGGCGGCTGCTTTCCTGCGTGCAAGGCCACACCGTTAGCACCCAGAGCTTCGGACTACACGGATGCAACACGGAAACTGCACATGGAGGACAGGTGCCTCAGGCCTGAGCACGGGCTCCGCCCCCAGCGGCACCGGAGAGCCGGGCGACCAGGGCCCGTGGCCACGCTGCCTCCTGCGTGCACAGCAGCCGGCCGCAGCCGTGTCTCTGGCGGAAAAGGACTCGGCGAGAACGCTAACATGTTCACGTGATCAGATGAAATTTCCACAGCACCCGTTCCTCTGTAAAAGCATCTTTCTGCCGCAGCTGAGAAGACACGTGACCATCCATAGGTATTTTTCTTATGTCTTTCCCCGATTATGAAGCAACATGATAAAACATAGGGACTCTAAGGTTTTATGCAGACAGGTACATGAACACGTGTGCGCACAGGCGTGCTCTCTGTGGGGGCTGCGTCTTGGGCAGTACGGGGAGAGCCCAACAGAGAGACACTTCTCTGCCCCTTGCAGCTGTGTGGCTTCAGGAGAGAGGCACAACCTCTCTGTGCCTTAACTTCCCCGCCTGGAGAAGGGTCATAGCAGCAGCTCACCGTCCCTTCCCTGCGGGGCTGCAAGGAGACCAAGATGGGTCTTTAGAACCTGTCCCACCCAAGGCAGGATGTAGTGACCGTGGCTACTACTATGATTATTCTCAGACGGGATTCTTTAAAAATTTCACACAGGAAAAGTAGCTTTTTTTGAGGGAGTAATTCCGAATCATGAGCTGGCTTAGCGAGGAGAATTCTATTTCTAGATAAAGTGTACGGTAACCCCACTGCCAAAATCCTCGCACTGAGCTTAATCCTTGGATTCATCCTCAGTCGATCAAGGCTCAAAGCCACGAAGCACCAAGATTAGTGACTCCAGGGCGCAGTGTGACCACATCGTCCCAATCTCCCACGGATGAGAGCCCGCATTATCGCCGGGGCCGGTGTTGGAACCGTCCCTGCACAGCCATCCCTGTGGGGCTGCGTCTGTGTCCTTGCTCGCTGCCTCCGCCCGCTGGCCCCTCTCCGCTCAGCTCAGACCCCAGGCTGCCCTCTGGCCCTCGCCCGGCTGATCCTGCAAGGTTGTGATGCTGAGGTCGTGAAGGTAGCAACCTTTCCAAGGTCCACCTGCACGGCCCGAAGTTAGGGTGTTGCAAGTGCATGATGGGAAACTCCATTCCTCTAGACTTGATGTAAGATCAACACGATTAGCACTTAACTAAGGTGTCCGTAATTAAATGGAGCCTCCAAAGCAGAGTGGTGAGAGAAAGAGGGACGGTTCCAGGCGGTTTCACAAACACACACAGGTGGCTCTGGGAGGGTCTCGGTTCTCCTCCCGAAACCACCACCTCCAGTTTGCCCACCCACAAGTCTGCAGCTCTGAGACTTTAACTACACCTGAGACTACCCCGTTAGTTCTACTTCTGAGAGGCTAATACGGCAACTAATTAACTTGCAGATGCCAGCGGGCAACTGCAGATGCAAAGGAAAGCACATTGTGCGGTAAGAGTCAGAAGCAAGCAAGGCATGAGCAGTCAGGATGGTTTAAAACAAGACCTTTGGAGCAGACCTTGCGTGACGCGTGGTCGGAAGCGTGGCACAGGCACCCATGTGGGCTGCCCTGAGCACTTCTTACAGAAGGCTCTGGACAAGCACTCTTTGAACAGCCCAGTGTTCGAGCTTCAGATACATACTGGAGCTGAAGCTTGTAATCACTCATCAGCCTGAAAACGCCCTTTTCTGCCCCTTTGAGGCGGGAGCCAAGAGAACCACTCGCTAATCCACCTTGACCGGAGGCTGCAGCAGCCGTGAGGGACACGTGCTGGTCCCACGGGCCAGGTCTGGTGACCAGAGGAAAGCCGGCTCCCAACCCTTGGTCTGTGGCCTCAGGAAGACGGCCCAGGTCAGGAGGCAAGAAGGAAAGTCCAGGCCACGCCGGCTCAGCACCTGGGCACAGGTCTGTGAACAGGGAGGGCAGAAAACCCAGGGGCTTCCTTACTGGAAATTTCTACAGAAATTCAAACATAAAAAATCAAACATAATCAGAACAATAATTCATATTGTAAAATTATTCTTTCTTGGGACCAGATATTTGTAAACCCCACAAGAGATTCAAACGTGATTCTGTCCTTCATTCTTAGAGAAACATCGGTGAGCAGCTCAGCCCTTAGGGGCCAGGAGCCCCACAGCGTTGGTGCAGATTCTGGCTCTGCGGGACCACTGTCCATCCGGCCTGGCCGTGCCTCGTGTCCCCAGCTATAGTGAATTTACGCAGAGCACTTACGTCAGCACCTGGGTGCGGGTTAGCCCTGAGCATCACGGTGCTGGGAGTCTCTGTGTCCTGCCGTCCAGCGTGTTTGCTGAGCTCCTCAGACGGCGCGTGCAAGTGAGTGTTCAGGTCAGCAGAAGCTCAGAGCGTGAGCTGCGCTCTGCTCCGGGAACCGGGGGTGAAACGGGAGGACACACGACCCCTGAGAGCAGGTTTTGGCTCCACAGGGCACACACAGTCCCCTGGGTCCCGAGAAAGAGCTCACAAATGCCATCTGTCCCACGGTGAGGACAGCTCCGATGACTGTGGTCGTGGATTTAACCCAGCCGAGGACCCCTACTTATCTGAGGATGAGAACATGCTTCTAGTGTTCACACACACACACACACACACACACACACACACACACACACACACACGCTGGGCCCGCTGACTGCAGAGCTGGGCGGGCCGACCCCTTGGGGAATGAATGCAGGGGCTTCTGTATCTTCTCTGCAGGGGCCTCCGAGAGCCTGCGGAGGGGGGGTGGGGGCTGGGCTCGCACTGGCTGCCCTGGCCTCGCGGGTGAAGCCTGTCCTGATCTGGTCCAGGGGCCCTTGGCAGCTCCGCTGTACGCCCTCCCCGAGACAGCCCCCCCATGCTCAGGGCACAGGCCAGACGGACCAACCGGGGGCCTGGCTGTGCCACACCTGCTGTCACCGCTCACCTGTCCTTCCCAGGGACCTGCTGGAGCTGGTGACGTCGAGGCAGCTCTCGCGGTTTTACCTCTTGATTTGCAAGGCTCCCCCCTCCCAGAGTCAGGGCCCCTCTTTCTATTGAGGGGAAACTAGAGTCTTTCCTTCCACATGCTCTGTAACAGCAGCTCGTCCTCGTCACCTAAACCTGCTGTGCTCACTGAGAGTCAGGAGGGAGAAGGCGTCGCCCACAAAGCTTGGCGCTCAGGACGCTCACGCCAAGGGCAGGCTTCGGTCAGCGTGCAGGATTTCCAGCACCTCCAACTATCTGTAGGTGGAGCGGGTGCCCGGGGAACAGCAGCTCAGTCCCTGCAGTGGGAACAGGCCCCGGAGAAGGCCGATTGCACGGATGACCAGTGGGGCCAGCTGGACGGCGAACCTACTGCCCGTGAGCGCACTGAGACAGACGTTTGACAGTAGGAGCCAGCAAACAACACTGCCATGTAATTAAACCTATTTCCGTTATTTAAAAGTGCATTTAACCCTCCCTCTGTGTCAAGCACCCCTCTAAGGCCTCCGTGGAGACGGTCTTGTGGAAAGGTCACCACAGCCCTGCCGGTGGGCCACGTCATTAGGCCATTGTCATCGTTCCCACTTACAGGTGGACAAGCAGACTCTTGGAGCTCGGGGAGCAGCTTGTCCACGGTTGCCCGGTATAAGTGGAGCTGGGGGGCCGCAGCCCGGCCAGACCCACACTCGCCTCCCCTCAGCGCGACACCCCCACATCCACTGCTCCTGCCTGATGCTGCTTTATTTAAAGCAAGGTGGGCTCCGACCCACCCGGGATCTCTTCTCGTTTGAAAACCTCCTGACCGCAAGTTCTCCAAGGCGCTTTCCAGCCCTGTCCTCCCACGGTTTCTGCACCGAACCCACATCGCCCCACGGGGCTTGGACTGAATAGCTAATCAGATAAGACTGTTTTTAAGTTATTTTTAAATTGGGAACTCACCACAAGATAAACACATCAACTGCCGAGAGAAAATTACCTTAAAACATATATTTAAGTATAAATGGAAATTTTCAATCCAATCCAGTTTGATTAAAATTGAATAAATGTAATTGGCGAGAGCCCGATTCTCCGTGGAGGTGCTGCGTTCCCTGACAAGATGAAGGAACCCATGCAGCAAGAGCCGCGCACCGCGGAGGAGCAAGCCCACCCGGGGCAGACACCGGCAGCGCGTGGGACTGGGCGGATTCGGACTCTGAGGGCACCCAGTCCGGCCAGGGGGACGTTCAGCTACGCCAGAGGGAGGGGCCGAGGCCAGGCAAGGGGACAGGAGGCTGGCCCCCCACCAGGGCTTTGCAGGGGTCACTCCAGACACGGGAGAGAAGCTGTCACAGGCTAAGGGTTACTCAGACCCCCAAGGCGGCAGCAGTCTAGAAGTGTCCAGAGAAGGGGACCACCTACTCAGGCTGTAGGGAAACATGAAAGCTTTGTCCTTGGGAGAATCACATGACCAAGAAAAGCGGTGACCAAACCGGACAGCATGGAGCAACCACCATTTGCCCCTTCTGCGGAAGCTCAGCTCTGAGCCGGGTGTGGACGCAGCTGAGTCTCTGCCACGCCTGACACAGAGCGGAGCAGCCACGGCAGAGCCGGGCGGGGGCCGGCGTCAGCCTGCACGTTACAGGCAGAGGGAGGGGAACCGACTTGCTTTACGTGAAAATCAGTTTCACATTAACAAAATCCAGCCAGGTGTCACCAGCCGGTCAGTTCCTGCTCCCCCGCCTGGTTTGAGATGGAGAAACGGAAACACGGTCGCCCCGGCACAAACGGGCAGAGGAGGTGACGTGGACACCCCAACATCCAAGCGTGGCGGGCGTGGGCGCACATCGGCAGGGCATCTGAGGCTCCGAGCCGCCCAGCACCCCCCGCAGCTGACGGGGAGGTTACACCCTGGTCTCCCGGGGAGAGGAGGTGGGTTCGGAGAGGCTTTCGCTCCACGTCTGAGACCCGAATGTCCCACCGCATCCTCCAGAAGTCTGCGGTCCAAGGAACATGCTGTTTCCAACACTCCTCATCTCATTTAACAGAAATGAAGCATCCAGAGTTTCAAAACCTAAGCATTTTAGAGAAAATTCAGACAGAATGCATCTAAAACTTTCTATCCAGGAGGTCATCTCTCCTCCAGAGACATGTGTGACAGTATATTCATGTGCCTTTAATTTACAGAGATTCCCAAAGTTGCATTTCCTGTCAATTTTTAAAATTTAACCTTGTTTCTTCTTTTATGCTAAACTAGTCTGGCCATGTAAATGCAGAGATATTTTTAATTCTGAGAAAACACACTGCTTTTCTCTAGAAAGCAGATGCATGCTAAGGAGACGGAATTCAGAGACCATGACACCATCACAGAGAACTGAGGGACCTTTTTCTCCATGTTTTCTACAGAAATCTATGAGACAGTGCCCTGAGGGGCGGGGGGAAGCGAGGGGGTCGGAGGAGGGAAAGACAGCGGAGAAAGACCCTGCCAGGGTGGCAGCACCCTCTCTCCTGCAGCCCCACGCAGTTAGGAGGCCGCGGGGCAGAGGCTGCTCTAACCCCACAAATCTCCACACGGGCAGCTTTGAAGAGACATGTCACAGGGATGTGGCACTCGAGGCACTACTTTTTAAAATGAGCCAAGCATATGTGTAAGGTCACATTTGTTATTAAAATTTACTAAACACAGAGTAGAGCTCCTCGTCCCCAAAATGAACGTGTTTGGCACCATTTTGCACACGTTTTCTGCTGTAATCACATGCCTGAACCTCGGGAATTCTCAACAGGACAGTAGAGCACACTGTCATGAAGATAACGTGGTTCGTAGTACCGGTCCGGGGCCTGCCGTGCGCCTGGCACTGACGTGGCACCGTTGCCTAGTGACGCCGTGGACACGGCAACACGGGGCCCATGGGCATCGGCCGCTTGGTAGACGGGAGCACAGAGGTTCCGAGGTGTCCAGTCCCCACCAGGGCTCACAGGACCAGCTCCCAAGTCACCACCGCTCGATGCCAGAGCTCGTCCCATTTCCGGTCACGGGGAAGAGGAGGACAGGGAAACAGACCTGCCGCAGCCTGACCAGGCTCCCTCTGCGATGGCCCGACGTGCCAGACGCAGCGTCCAGCAGAGTTCAGAGGATGCTCCTGGCCGCGCCACGTAGTGGGAGAGGCTGTGCCACAGCCGGTAACTAAGAAGGATCCCAGAGGAACAGCTTAGCGGACGTCATTGCTCCTACGTTGTAAACACATGGTCCCCACATGCAGAGAGGGAGGAGGGAGGTGTCCCTCGCTTCTAAAAAATAACGGCGTCAGGGCGACCAGCTCAGAGCACCTTGTCTGAGCTCCCACGGCCTTCACGACACCCACTTGCGTTTTTATTTTGGACCAAGGATGCGCTTTAATAGATTTCCAGGTCCAGTGGCCATTTGCCGGTGCCGTGATGCTGATAAACAAAGCAATACATCGAAAGGAAACCCCAAACCCCACAACTGTTACAGTCTGTGTCCCGCTAAGTCCCAGGGTGTGACCTCGAGTCCCTGACCGTGCCCCACTCTGTGACTCATGCATGTGACAGTGCCCAGCTCAGCTCAGGCTAAACTCAAGGCCTCAGGAATGAAGTTCCGAAATCAGCGATGCTGTTTTAAATCATCTTAACAAGGCGAAATGACTTGCAGAATATCCGCCTCAGAGTCGTACCGCGGACTCCAGACACCAATTCCCTTAAAACACCCAACGCACCCAGTAAATTTCTTCACTCGGCAGAATTCTAGTCTGTCCCAGAAACAAGTGACCATCTTTCCAGAATGGCGGAGGATCCAAAAAATGATTAGGTTTTCGAGTGTCCTTCAGAACCACACAAATCAGGACTGCAGCCACGGAGAGCCGCACACACAGACGCAGGCTCTCTGGTCGCACCAAGGCACTGAAGAGTGGTCCACACGTGCAGAGGATGGGGCGGGAAACCATCAGGGGAGCCACGGGTGCGAGACAGAAACGCGCCCCAAATCCAATTTCAAGGCATTCAAGGTAAATTAGCCACACCGTAAATACATGTAATCGAAAATAATTATAGTTTAGGAGCGTAAATGCCCAGGCAACAAAAACTAGGTCATTCTGAACAAAAAGAAATCCTGTTCTTGCCCGGGGACAGATGGACAGATAAAGTGCTGTGTTTCCATGTTTGTGTTAAACTCGGAGGAGATGGAGTGTCCCGCCTCCGCACACACATACACACAGAAGCAGACAGAAAGCAGAACGCCGAATGTCCCCACACCCATGGGTGTCGCGTCAGCTCCCACCGCAGCAGGAGGGCCCTGGGCAGGCATGTGACCCTCTGCCAGGGACTCGCCTGGCCTCCCTGCCCTCACTCTGCCCTCTCAGGCCCAGAGAGAGCAACACGCACTCAGAGACCTGTTTGTGATTTACCAGTTTTATGTCTCCGTATGTACATGTATATATAATTTATATATGTACAGGTGCATGTATGTGTATGATCTATACGTGTACCTTTAAACACCAACCTTCGCTTTCATGGACAATTTTGGAATTCTAATTGCTAACACTTAAACACATGTTGGAGGGAAGCCTCACTGACCTGTTATGAGGCATTTAGCTGACAATCTCTTACGATTTCAGCCACACCAACACAGACGTGACTCCAACGTGGTCGGCAGCCCAGCAGCGCTGTGTCCCCTGGCACTGTCGGAAATGAAGACTCTCAGCCCCACCAACACCTGCGGACCATGTTCTGCATTTTAGCAAGTCCCCTGAGGGATTCGTGCGCCCACTGCATGAGTGCAGGACACACTGATGCAGGCAGGGCGCTTGAACTGACTCGGAGAGGACCCCGCTCCCAGTGCCCAGCCCGGGCCTGCTGTGGCTCCCGGAGGTGGGCTCCCTCCCTCCACGCCCCCCCTCCTCTGCGTCCAGGCTGGGACGGAACCGCTCACCTGCCTGCAGTGGTCAGGGTCTGAGCTGAAGTTCCCAAACACGCCTGCTTGCCCTCCTGTTCCCAAAGTGCCTCATCCATCCTACCCTCTCTGAGGGTCCCCTTCCTAAGCCTTCCTACGACTTTCCTGCCCCAAAGTAGAGGCCTCGGAACAGCTCTGATGCTCAGAGGATCTGAGCCCCTAGAGCTGCACTCGCATGGCTCGGACCTGACTGCCGAGCTCGCACCCCAACTGCGGCGGCTCTGCTGCCTCTTTTGGCAGAACCGTTCCGCCAGCACACAGGTCGGAGCCCCTCACAGGAGGGACGTGGGGCAGGAGGGGGCACCTGACCTATGCCACGGCCTCCGCCTGTGCACGTGACCCTCCGGGCTCGGGGTCCGTGTGCCCCGGGAGGTGGAGCCAACGACGCGGGAAAGCAAGAAGTGGACGTGTCTGATAAGGTCAGATTTTACCTCCACTGAGCACCGACGCACTCGGACCTGCTGAGTGTCGGAGGGCGGTGGCTGTCGGGGGCAGGGGGACTCTCCCCTTCCACGGGGAGTCGGTGGAGGTGGCACGGCAGCTGCCGCGGGCGGAGGCTGAGCGTTCCTGCTGAGCGGGAGCTGACCCAGACACAAGGGCGTGGAGAACAGGAAGTGCGCTTCCGCGCGCAGCGGAAATGACCCCAGTTCTTCCGGTTCCCCAGGCCCAGCTTCCTCTCTCGTGGGGCAGTGCCCGCCCACTGACGCCGGGCTTGGGGACGACGGCGCGTTGGCTGACGTGACGCAGCGTGGCTTGCAGCACCTGCCCCACTGGTCTTGCTCCCCGTCAAGCTCGGCCACCCCACGAAGACGGGGCTCGGCGGTGGCCCACAGACTTGCCGGAGGATGAAGGGCGTGTGGCTCGCAGGTGAGCGGCCCCGTCGCTCCACGAGGCCGTCCAGGTCTGAGGACGGCCAGCCACCTCTCAACCGGGAGAACCCGGCCAAGACGAGCGGCTTCCCGGCCCAGACGCTGGGCCAGCTGCCGCCGGGATGGCGCAGTTCGCTGGGCGGCCCTTTGGGGAGAGTAGAGAACCGATGTGCGGTCACGTGTGTCAGAGCTCGGCAGGGGCGTGTGCGCCTCGCAGAAGAGGCTTGGAAAACCCCGTGCAACTGAACCGCTCTCACACGCTTCCGCCCACAGCCAATTTGTGTTCACAAAAATATGAGTAGGAGACGTCGATGAATCCTGAGAAAAGTTTTAAAATAGGCTCAGTTCTTTCTCTTCAAAATTGCAGTATGGAGCAAAATTGCTAAAAGTGAAGCTATTTTGTTCCAAGAGCGCAGGAAATTCACAGAGTCTCTGGGATTGAGACCCCTTTGCCTGAAGCTGCTCCAATAGGGGTCCAAACCCCCACCCCCTGGTTCCGGCACACACGTACCCCCCTCGCTCGGAAAAGCCCAAGCAGGGACTCCAGCCCCAAAACTCCTCCCACCAATCTCCAGCCTCTACGTGGGCAAAACTCCACGTGTGATCAGCACTTCATGTCATTCTGCAGCCTCTGTGAGTAGCTTTTTAAAAAGGCCACGTGGAAGAGTTACTTCAAAGAGTAATTTATATGCACTGCTATTGGAGATGTATTAATAAGTTGCTGCTAACGTCAAATAGCACAAACAGCTCTGCCTAGAGTAAATTTCCCGCGTCCCAAAGCTAAATTCTGCTAAGGAGAATTATTGATCAAAGGATATCCACATGTATACAGCTAGGGACACAAATTCCCAAAGTGTTTCAAAAAGAGAGTTTATTCTGCTGTCGACATGTCTGTGACCCTGTTAACTGTTACAGCTCAGGTCGCAGAATGTGGAAGGAAAAAGAGAGGAGGGAGGAATGAAACTATGTAGTAAATCATTGAGGTCTCATTGCTATAATTTGCATGCTTTGATTTTTTTTTTTTTTTTTTTTTGAGACTGAGTCTGGCTCTGCTGCCCTGGCTAGAGTCCCAAGGCGTCAGCCTAGCTCACAGCAACCTCAGACTCCTGGGCTCAAGCGATCCTTCTGCCTCAGCCTCTCGAATAGCTGGGCTACAGGCATGGGCCACCATGCCCGGCTAATTTTTTCTATATATATATTTTTTAGTTGTCCAGATAATTTCTTTCTATTTTTAGTAGAGACGGGGTCTTGCTCTTGTGCATGCTTTGATTATTAATGAGGCTACACTTATTCTGTGTTTTAGTAACTTATGTATTTCCCTTTCTTGACCCTTGTATTCACAGCGATTTTATTTTTATAAATAAGAGATTGTGTTCATGTGATACATGACACACACACACAATCTGATCATGCATTCAAATTTCCCAGTCTTGTCTTTTGTGGCTTTTTTCTTCCATTTCTACAATTTACTACTCCTTTTCCCTCTGGATATTTTCCCTGGTTAGCACTGATTTTTATATATAACTTTATAATCCATTTTTAATGCTACATTAAAACATAAATTTTAAAACTATCAAAAATATATTGCAGTGAAAAGAGAATCTGTCATTTTAATCTCCATTAAACTTTTAAGAAATTTTTTAACTCCTGCTCTGTCTGGATATGGCATGTCCCCAGACCACCTGCAGATGAAATCAGGTCCCCAGGGTGGCCCACGGCCGCCGGGGGTGGGGGCCTGGTGGGGCGGATCCCTCCTGAGTGGCAGGCGTCCTTCTCAGGACGGTGAGCAGGTTCTCGCTCTCCAGAGACTGGGTTAGTTCCAAGGGAGTGGAGTCATTCCCGAGAGAGTGGTTGTCATAAAGCCAGGACAACCCTCAGGTTTTCCTCTCACACGTGTCTGCTTTCCAGGTCACCTTCTGCCAACCTGTGACGCAGCACGGAAGCCCTTACCAGAAGTCGAGCACGGGAGACCACCATGCTTCAACTTTACCGCCTGCAGAGCTGTGATCTAAGTAAAGCTCCTTCCTTCACGAATAACCCCCCACCCCAGGTATTCTGTTGTAGCAACACAAAACGAAATAAGACAATTCCTTAAAAATTCCTGGCAGCAGGTCACCAGGCATTTTTGTTCTGATGTTATTTCCCACTGCGATCTGCCCCTCCCATGTGCCCTCCACCGCCCGCACCGCCGTTTAAGCGTGCGGGTGCAAAGGCACGCCATGGCAAGACAGGCTAATTTTACTAATGTAATTTCACAAATCATTGCCTTTACAAATAATATTTTTGCAATTCATCACTAGCTGTTAGGCACACCAAATTCTCAAAATGATGGAATGAAATATGAAACCTCCGGAGCAAAATTATTAAAACCTTTCTTGGAAAACTTCTGAGAAAGCTAGAGGTTCCTGGATTGAAGGCAGGAGGCTCCAGGGCTCAAGAGAGCTGACTTCAGATTAGCCTCGGCCTGCGTGCGAGAAGGAGCACACTCGCTCTCTCTGGGTCCAAAGGCAGAAACGGCCACCACCTTGCAGGGTGTCATTGAGAATAACCGCCGGTTCTCTCAACAGAAGACAATTCTGCCAAGCAGAGGGCCGGCTGCCACGCCAGGTGGCCCGACACTGGGGGAGTCCAGGCAGCAGGAGGGCCCAGGATGCTACAGACGGCTCCTGCCTCTGCAGTGAGGTCACCCAGGGGGTGCCCAAGGTTGATTAAAACCCCAAAACCAGCACCCATGAAAACCCCTATGCCTAGAGCAGTTTACTTTTAAAGTGTACCGACAAAGTAGTTTTCTAAGAGAATTTCAATGATGGCGACATGAATAAAAGATGGGTGTTCCGCCCGAGAGGAGGGTGGAAGCAGAATGCTCTAGAAACACAAACGTGCAGGGAAATGGCCTTTCTTCCCCAGGGGTAGGAGAGAAGGACACAGGCAGCATCTCTTTAAAAAAAGGAGGCTTAACTTTTGGCCCAACAATTCCATTTCTAGGAGTCTGTCCTAAAAATACTGCAAATAAGAACAAAGGTGTGTGTATACTATTTGTAATGACAAAAATAACTATAAAATACTGACAGGCAAGTAATGTAATAAATGATGACACTTCAAAACCATGGAATATTGTGTTGCGCTTTACGGAATGAAGTCAATTTTTGTCTACTGATATGGAAAACGCTCCAATAGAAAACAGCTTAAAAGCTCAACACGTGGAACAACATTTGTAACACGACTCTGTGCAGGCCAGCCAAACAGACCTGTGCGTGTCCACGGCACGGAGAGATCTGGAAGGGCCCCCAAAGTCGGACGGTGCAGCCAGCGCTGTGGGGGCTGGTGGTGGCCAACTATGTCTCGCTCTCTACTTCTGCTGCGCATGAAAGTTATAAAATGAGGATGCATTCATCTAGTCCCTTAAAAACAACAGGAAATTGCTATGGAAGGCCTTTAATTAAAGAAATGTGCATTAACTATAATATCACAATGCAAGCAGTGCCCCTCGATACGAGCAAATCGGAGACATTCCATTGCACGTACGTTCACCTACATGTCTGTGCCAGGTGGTGAATCACCCCCAAATTCCTAATCCGAACTGCAAATGTCAGGGTGACTCTTACACTCCTGTCTCCCAAGACACCGTGCATCTCACTTACACGCAAACCCTTGGCCTCTGGATCTTGTTATCCGTGCTGTGGAAACGGGTGCTCCCAGCTCCTATGAGGGGATCACATGCCTCCATCTGTGATCTATTATCTAATAAACTCAACCATAAAAAGCATCCCACCGTTCTCAGTAAATGAGCTATTACTGCCATTGTTTTAAACCATTTAATAAAAACAGCCACTTGTTTATCAGCCATGGAAATCAGCCTTGGAATGACGGACCACGTGCCGTGGCCGTGTGGACACAGCAGGACCACAGTACCCCGTGGGGACCACTGCTCACAGAACTGTCTTTGAAGGTGAGGGTCCACGTTCGCCTGCCGTGTAACCCTCCCGTTTAGCCCGTTTGTAGTGAAAAATGACATCCCTTCGATTGTGGCCTCCACCGGGGCGAGGAGCTCCGAGTCTCTGTGCCGCTCCCCTGACCGGCCGGCCGCTCCTTCTCCGGGGCGGGGGCTGAGGAGAGGTGGTGGCGTCTGTAATGAGAATCTGCCGGGAGCTTGCACTCTGAGAAGGAAAGCATCGAGGCAGGCAAGCAAGAACATGTACATACGTGTTCCTAGAGGCTGGGCACATGGAGCATTCACGTGACCTGTTTGCTTCACGTGGAGCGACGACCCATCGTCCTCACACATTTCACCATATTTGCAGTTTGCTTCATCTTCTGCCCCAACGGCGCGTTCTTGGCAGCCAGAGCGGCACCGTCAAAACCACGCCTTTCGTGTTTCACTTTGCTGCAGGCCCCGCAGGGCCCCGTTCCACAGGAGGGCAGGACAGGCCTGCAGATCCCACGGAAGCCCAGCTCCCACCTCCGTTCTGACCTCCTCGCTGGTCTGGGAACATGGCAGGCTCACCCCGACCCAGGCCTTCCCCCTGCTGGGATATCGCCCCCCGACAGGCACACGGCTAAATCCCTCGTCCTCCAGGCTGTGCCCGGAAGGCCACCTTCTCCGTGGGCTGCCCCGACCCCGCGGCAGCTCCCTGCATTTGCAGTAAGGCTGCGCTGAGCCATGTCCATCCTCCAAGCCGGCACTTTCCACCACCCCACACGGAACCCAGCACCCCCGCCACGGTCAGAGCCCCACGAGGGCAGAGGCGTTGGGGTCGTTTCTCAAGGTCTTCCGAGTACCAAAACAGTTCCCGGCACTTAGTAGACACTTGACGAATATTTATCCAAATAAGCGAGTGAATAAATAAGCAAACTAGGGAAGATAAATTAATACATCTAGTAGCTTAATAATTTTGTTGCATTGTATCTGATTAAGTAAAATTGCAGGACAGTTTCGGGGACTCCCATAAAATTTCACCATTTTAAACAGTACTTTGAAGGGATGTTAATGATTTCCAAAGGAAAGAGGTGTACCTCTGAGGCACATCCGAAGCATATGTGGTCCTTCCAGTGGGTTCTCGGGGCACTGTCTGTCGTAGTTTGCAGAGTGTGGGGGCAAGGCCGGGGTGCTGTGCTGTGTGGCCCATACTCTCCACGTGTGGCGGGGACAGACGGCCGCAAATCTTTGCCGAAAGGACGGAGGATCAAAAGCGCTACCTTGTCGCACTTGCCTGAGCACCACAGGAGGCCCAGCAAGTTTTCGGAGACACCGGGAGCGCCCAGGGCAGTTTTCATCTCACCCAGAAACACCTCGCAGCCTTGCGGCAAGTGCAGCTGGGTCAGGACAGATTCATGGATTCACTTGGAGATAAACTGCTCTAAAAAGCCAGCAACTTCACTGAGGTTTGCAAAGAGCCTGGGCGGGAGGTGCGAGGGGCTGGCTTCTTAGCGGCCAGATGTCGCGCGGCCCCCACTTTGAAGCCGTCGCACCTCTTTGCTCGAGTAGCCAGCCAGGGGGTCGGCTGGGCAGGAAACGTCAGCTCCACAGTTCAGCAGGTTGGACGCTTCTCTCCCCCATGTCCCCTGGAGGAGCAAAGGGCCTGGACCTCGGGACACCGAAGGGTTCGCCAATCTGAATGTTTTTTGACCACCTGGCGGAGGGTCAGGTGCATTTGCCCATCATCCTGTGCCCCTTGCTGAGGTTGTCACTGATTTTGAGCAGGAGTGTTTCGTCCAGCATCTCTCCCCGCCTAAGTCCTAACTTGGAGCATTCGTAACTGAAGCCTGGTGCAAACATTGCCACATTTTCATCAAAATACTTTTTGTTTTTTGAGAATTTGAGGAGCCACTAGAGGCTTCAGGGCCTGTGTGATTTGCTCCAGGATCCCAGGTCTGGCGCCTCCGTCCACCGCACGCTCGGGGTCCAGCCGGGCAGCCCTCCCGCAGCCCGGCTCTGCCCAGGGCTGCCTCGTTAAAGAACCCACAGCAGAGAATAGGTAATACCATTGTTCCCCAGGTATAACGTCTGGAGATAGTCTGCAAAGCTTTCACCAAGAAGAAGGACTGAGGAGACGGCCAGCCCTCTGAGGGACTGCAGCGCGGGGCTGGGGTCCTCCCAGGCATGGCTCGAAGCCCACCCGGGAGCCCAGGGCAGGGCTGTCCACATACAGGCCAGCGAGCAGGGAGAGGCTTATTTCTCACGTGGCCACAAGGGAACAAGTCTCACCCAAGGGAGAGGCTTCCAGAAGTTACCCGCATCCCTAATAGGAGCTTTTCCCCATGTTCATTGTCTCTGGGGTTCACCCGAGTGCTGGAAACAGGCCCGTGTATCTGTTCCCACATGGTCCATGCCTTGTGCCCACCGTGCGGGTGGGGCTGCAGGTGTCGGGGGGCAGCACTGCAGTGGCTGGAGCCACGCTCGGTCTGGCAGCACCGGGAGGGAGCGTGCCAGGCAGCGTGGCACCTGTCCTGCTGGTCCTGGGTGTTTCTGAGACCCGGGCAGGTGCGCCTGCTGCTCTGCCACCTCCCTGCCCGCCACACGCTGAAACCCTGAGAACACAGAAGCCACGGCCCCGGTCCCGTGTGTGCATTCTCACCTACTGCAAACCCAGGAGGGCGCAGCCCAAAGGACAGTCTATCAGGGGCAGCTGAAGCCCAGGGAGCTGGGACCCAGCCTTGCACTAGCACCCAGAAGCAGACGGACGACGTGCAGGGCCTTTTAGAAATGTAATCTCACACCTTCACTTGAGTGCAGCCTTGAACGGACACTTAAAAAAGATAAACAACAGCCCATAGAATGTTTGCTGATATGGGAACCAGAGATAACAGATGGAAAAGAGGCTGCCACAGAAGACACTGGCAGCAATGCCCAGAATAAAAATGAGGATGAAATGCCAGCCCACGTCTTATCTCCTAAAAATAAAGGCATGTCAAAAAAGAATATGTTGCCTTGTTGTCTGTTTATTTATTTATTACCTCAAAGAAGGCTTTTTGAAGACTTTGACAAGTGGTCAAATAATGAAAATGGGTTTGGTGATAATCAGACACCTTCCAGGACACCACACCGGATGCTTCAGGCGTACATCTGCAGGGACTGTCACTCAGAGCCCAGCAGGCCAGCATAGAGGTCAGCAGAGCAGCGTGGGCAGAGAGCTTTGCATAGGGTTGACGTCTAGGGCCTGAGACACCTGGTGCCCCGGAGGGTTTGCTCCCAGTGCTGTGGAAACCCGGCCTGGGCTCCTGCCTGGAGAGGGCCGTGTCCTCTTCCTGGTGTGCAGGGACAGTAGCAGCTTCGGGTCAGAGCCAAGACCCTTCCATGGGATGGGGTGGGGTGTTATCCTGAAGCATCCCAGAATGTAGCAGAGTGACCCTCCCTGGGAAGGCCGCATGTCTGGTGGGATGCTGTACGTCTGGCTGGACAGGCACATGTCCGGTGGCCAGGAGGTGAGACACCAGGCTTGGGGAAGAAACCTTCCTGCCGGACCCCCTGTCTGTGCTGGTCCCTGTGATGTGACACCACCCAGACCACGTGATGCCCGGTCCTGGGAGCCCAGCGGCGTGGAGGCCGTTGGCTGAAATCCAAGAGGCTCCAGCTGTGGCCATCCCAGACCAGAGGAGACCCCCAACCCCCAAATCCATCCCCAGCTCTTTTTCTCAACAAGGAAAGAACAGCCAAGGTCTACGAGGCCACGGACACGGAGACCATGGAGAGCAAAGAGGAAGGCTCCCCAGCAGGGGGGGCTCCAAGGGTCCAGAGAGCCAAGCAGGCGTGTCCGCAGAGCCGGCAGACATCACACGCACCACGGGATGGCCACATGCTGCAGAGAACAGGGAGCCGCACTCAGAGAACAAGAGAAAAATGAGAGGCGGAAGCAGATTTTTTTAAAAAAATGCAATAGATGTAAAAACAAAGTTAAGGAAGTCCACCAGAATGTGGGAAAAGTTCAAAGAGGCAAAAAACATGAGAGAGAAGAAAAGGACACGAGGAGGGAGGATCACGAGACTGGGACCTCCCCACTGGTGGCCAGGCCAGGGGTCGTGGCAGGTGCACGTCGTGTCGCACTACGTGGAACACGCAGTGCGGTGTCTTCATGGTATGCGAGGTGAGGGGTGGCGCCGCGTGAAACTAACATGACGTCTATTAACTGCACGTCGCCTTGTCTCGTGTAAAATCTCTGGGTTGAAAATGCCCAGCGTTTTCCACAGAACTGATACTAAAACATGTCCAAGTATCCTTAGAAAACCACTGAACAGTGAAAATAAAAGGAACACCGTCACCACGGTATTTTCACAGAAAGAACACACAAGTCATCGCCTATAAAACTCACACAAACTCCAATGAGTCTTTCTGTCTGCGGGTTCAGATTCTAGAAGACCGTAGAGCGTTTCCTTTCAGACTTTGAGGGAAAACAATTCGGGCTAATATTGCACAACTCAGCAATCTGTCCATCACGTTTGAAGGAAAGACCAGAAATTTCAACAGCGGAGGAATCGGAAACATCTTCTCCCGGGACGTTACTGCAAAGCGAGCTCCGGACGTGAGGCTATGACCTGGGGAGGGAGACCATGGATTTGGGGACGAGGGGCTCAGAGCCAGCGGAGCAGTGACACGAGCCCCGGCGTCTCGGCCCTGGGGAGACACCGCCAGGAGCGCGGGAATCAGAAGACGGATGCTTTGAGCAGGGAGGGGCCTCTGGAGAGAAGAAAAGAAACAGAACAGAAAAAAGTGCAGTGAAGAATTAGGTTACTGGAGATTCGTAAAAGGAAGAAAACGAGGAATGGCAGGACGAGCAAAATGCATGAGAGAGTCGTGAGCTGATCCTTACGCGAGCCGAAGAGCGGGCGATCTGCACAATTAGAGATGAGTGAAGTGACTCCTTTGACCCTGATGTTAAACCCTGTACCAGGGCTGAGGCCGTCACGGAAAAGTCTGCGTGGTCACGCTATTGAACAGGCGCGGATGAGTGTCTCTTACGTAACAGTCTTGGGACCACAGGTGTTCCAAATTTCAGATCTTTTCCAGATTCCGAAATACTTGTGGAAATGCACGGCAGCTGGGCATCCCTAACCTGAAACTCTGAAACAGGAAATGCTCCAGAGTCTAAAACTTTCGTGAGCGACAATACGCCACGCAAAGGAAGTGCCCGCTGGAGTGTTTCAGGTTTTTGATTTTTGGATTAGGGACAGTCAACCTGTACTTATTTACTTATCTATTTAACTTATTAACATTTATTAACTTTGGAATCAGTCTACGGACAAAACTAGAAATTCGGTGGTGCGTGTAGGACAGAACATGGTCATTAACACCCTTGAAAACGTAAAGACAAAAGCGGTCGCTGAGCGGAGTGAGGACTCGCGCACGGAGGAGGAACCAAGGACGTTACGTCCAATGTTAGGAAGAAGCAGGTGACGATTCTGTGAAAGAAACGCATCACTGGCGGAAGAGGAGTGAGAGGTTTAGTGCTTTATTTACACCATGCTTTATTAAGAATATTCAGTTTTAACTATCTAAAGTTACACGCATCACTGTGTGGGCTTGTACCGGCCAGCCAGACTCCCGAGGAGGGCGTTGCGTTAACAGCCTCCAACCCACTCATGCCGTCCCGTGCTCACGCCCTTTGGCAGTCCCCCGCGCTGGCCCTGGGTTCAGCCGCTGGACCTACACTGGCCGGTGGAAGGGTAGCAAGTGTCCCGCAAGCGAAGGTTGAAAACCGCACGCCGGGCTCGTCCTCTCCCGCTGCTCCGCGAGCCAGCCCTGCACCCTCTGCGTGAGAAACGCGGGGCCGGGGACGGGAGGCCCCTGCACAGACAGCCCCTGCCTCTGCTCCTGCCAAGACACCAGGGACGTCCTGGGGATGGACCCTGCTGATGAAGGCCTAGGGGACCTCTTCGGCTCCTGACGGGGTCTTGTTGGCACTACGGCCACTGCCGCCTGCCACCACTGTGCAGAGTGGGGCACTGTGACCCCACCCGCTGGACAAAGTGTCGGCAGAACGTAATTAAAGAGTCAAATGCAAGGTGTCTGCGGGAGTGACATTAATTTCGGCTCTTAGTCTCTCGAGCGGTGGCGCCAGGCTGAACTCTCTGGAACTGTTTCAGTTTGCCTGTGATTAATTATCGTGGGGAATAGCAGCCGACACCATCGCTTGTTAAGAGGTTTACAATAATAATTTTTTGAAAAACTGGGAGAGGTGTAAGGGATTAGCTTCCTAAGTGCCCGCGGGCTCGTCCCCTGGAAGGTGCGTCAGCTTCCCCGCCTCGGGCCTCCTGTCTGCTGCGCCCTCACCAGAGCGAGGGCTGCTCTCTGCGGGCAGGAGCAGGAACACAAAACACGGCCACGTCACCAGCTCACCACCCTCCCTGAGAAGCCAAGCTGCGTAGGACACGGGTCCTCCAGCCACTTCAGCAGCGACGGCCCAGACAGCAGTAGGGCCTTCTGAAGGGTCTCTGCCTACGGGCTAAATACTTCATCCTCAGAGAGCTGGTGGGGTCAGGCCCTGAGCTGGCAGGAGGTTGCGCCGCATGGGAGGTGCTCCAGGGCCATCGTGCGGGAGCCGGGAGCTCCGGGGCTGGGGCTGAGGCCAAGGGGAGGCTGGCCAGGGTCCCACAGGAGCACAGGCCTCGGGGAGGCTGCCACTGGGGGATGGGGGTTGTGCTATCACCTTGGCTCAGGACGGAGCCATCGCTCGAGCTGCCCGTGTACCAGGCACGACCAAAGGGCCAGCCCACAAGAAGGAAGAGCTCCCGGGAGGCAACAGCGCCAGAACAAGGCCCGGGCTGCACCCCAGGGAGTAGACGGTGCAGGTTTTCAGTAAACGGGTCGAGCAGCCCCTGAAGTGCTGGGACCTCCAGAGGAACCAAGCCGGGGAGAGCTGGTGCCTCTGGGTGCTGGGCTGGAGGGGGTTACACCGTGTGGCTCTCGGCCTGGCTGGGGGACAGTTGTGTGCACCGACCCTGGCAGGGGGGCCCAACGGAGTGTTAGAGATTGAGCACGGCTGGCCGGCAGCACCAGGGAGGAAGGCTTGGCCCTGAGAGACTCAGGAAGCGCTGAGCATGGCACTTAGCGTGGCGAGTGTCCAGAGAGTGCCACCCTGGCTGGGCAGAGACCCGGCAGTGGAGACTGGGAGGTCGGCAGGCCGGGTCCAGTGGTTGGGGCGGCACACTGCAGTCTACGTGAGGCTGTGGGAAGGATGGGCGGGCCGGGGCAGGGAGAACCAACCGGGCATCTCCCCGTGAGAGGAGGGCGGCAGCAAGCAGGGAAGTGAGGGGCCGGGAGGCTCCTCCTCCTCCTGTGGGCGCCTCCTGGGCCAGAACGCAGGGCCGGGAAGTGGGCAGAAGCCAGGGGACAACTGGACACCAACCACCTTCTAGCCTTCAGGCCGGCATCCCAGGCGTGAGAGACCTCCCGGCAACGCGAGACCAGACGCGCAGCCCTGCCCTGAGCAGGGAGGAGAAGTTACGAACTCTGGGGGCAGAGCCCTGGGAATCGGGGTTCAAAGACGACCAGCAGATGCCCTTTCCAGACGCCGTCCCCACCCAAGGCCCCCTCGGCTCCACCGCGCCCCACCCAGGCTCGCGTCGGATCTGTCTCAGGCCCGCATCCTCCAAGACACGTTCCTCCTTGGAACGGTGCCCGGGGCCAGCTCCGGCAGGACTGAGCAGCCTGAGGGACAGGACGCGGCGGGAGCTGACCTGGTCCGGAGGTGGCTCCCCGCCCCGGGGCACCAGTCTACCAGGGAAGGACCCTGCTCATGCGCCTGTGTAAACACTCAGAACCAAGCCCAATGCTGGGACTTAGTCGGGGCTCAGGGGAAGTGGGGTGGCCAACCTGGTTACCCAGTGGGAGACAGAACGGGATGATTTACTTGAGAAAATTTGGATTTACACTACACATATCTTCAGCAGACATGAGCGGTTGTCCTGCCGTCCTGCAGACGCAGCCCCCAGCTGAGGACGGGCAGAGGCAGGCTCCGGAACGCCGTCCTGCAGCCCCAACATTCGGACTTCCGTGACCCCGAGGGCCAGGTGCAACCCTCCACCCCCCGCAGTCGTTTAAGGCACAGCGTCCACAGGTCCCTGGAGGACAGTGGCCTTTCCAGGATGGCAAATAGACATGGGGGCCTCTTGGGCACGCAAGCGCGTGCTTTCCCTTGGAAACTGTCCTGACTTTGGTTCCTTCTTGAAAAGCTTCAGGTATATAACCTTCCTTTCCACCTGAGCAAATCGCCAAACTGTTTATACCGCCAGTGCAAACCTGCAATCACGTATCCACACCCCGTCCTGGTTGCACTGGCTGGGACGTCACTCGGGCGCTGTCCACGTGCCCCAGCCTGCACACGCTAGCTGGTTTGTGGTGAGTGGCAGAGGTGGGGCCCCTCCTTTTCGAATCCCTGCAGAGAAGCAAAGGTGCTCAGCCAGGCAAGGAGAGCCTGGGGCCAGGAAGGACACCCGCACTCGCACGGAACAGCTAACATCAGTCTCCTCCCAGCAAACAGGGCGCCACTCACAGAACACAGCACACACCTGCCAGGGTGCGGACAGAACACCTGAGCAAACACTGTCCGCGCAGGCCGGGCTGCCTGGCACAGCTGTGTCCGTGTGGTCAGCAGGAGGGTGCAGCCAGCCAGGGCAGGGGACCCGAATCAAACAGGCATGTCCTGAGTGCAGCCCAACCGCTGCTGGTGGGGCCCACTCTGCTCCCGTGCAGATCCTTCTAGAGACAGTCCACGGAAAACCACCAGACTGCACAGGGCTTCCTCTAGCAGCCGGGGGTTCATAATTTCAAAGAAGGAAAATGGCACAGCAAGTGGCTGACGCGGGTGCCGCCCCCGCGCGGCAAATCTGCTCCTGACACATGGCCTGTGCTGACTGGGGCGCTGGAAAGGTTTGCAGGTGTTCACCTGCGTGGAGGGATTATGGACAACTTTAATTTTATTATTTATGATTTTCTACTTTTTTCCCTAAGTGAGCACTTACACTCTATAACACAGGCCCTCTGACGGTGAGCTCAGAGCACTGGCCACATGCGCCTCCTTCCTGGCCGCACGGTCTCCCGGGCCCACTTGCCCTTTCTCACGACCCAGGGAGGCACAAGGGGAGCCCGGCACCCGACCCTCTCTGGTCAGCGCTCACGTTTCACCGCAGCGCCGGGCTCCGCTTCCCACCTGAGCTCCGCCAGGCTCCTGCCTAAGAGAGCGGAAGCCGCCGGCCGCGCAGCTGGTCTGTGCATCACCACGCCCCAGGGAACCGGGTCTGTGCCAGGGAGCCCCGGCATCTTTGAAGTGTGGGGCCCCTCTCAGGGCACCGAAAGATTCCAGGAAAACATGGTGGCAACAAAGCATTCCGGACGTCACACTGTCACCTCTTCAGTCCTGTGGTCCTCAGCCGCAGCCCCTGACGGCTGGGCCCCTTATCCCTCTGCAGGGCCCCAACCCTAGCCTCCCGGGACTGCCCGCCTGTGCCCGGAGCGAGTCCCAACCTCCCTGCAGCTCTTCTCCCTTCACCTGCTCCGCCCCCGCCTGTGCCCCGCACACGCCCGTCCCAGCTCAGGACAGCCCTCCCTGCCACCTTGGATGCCACACATCCCGCAGTGACAGCGGCCCCAGCCAGCCCCGGCACTCTGCCTCCCCCAGCCCCGCAGAGCCCCCACCGCCCAGCTGCCTCCAGGAGGGTGCGTGCGCTGCGCCAGCTGTTCCCACGATCACAGGCCTCTTCTCCCCAGGCCTCGGTTTCCACTGCGCTCCAGACGGCTAATGGCGCCGGAAGTCTGTGCTGGAAAGGCTGTCGCGGAGCCGAGTCAGAGGAGATGCAGGACCTAACTCGCAGCGAAGAGCATCACATGCGACGTTTCACTGCCTCTTACTTAATGCTGTCCTTCTGGCACATTCCAAATGCCCTAGAACAGATTTCCTCCGTGTGCATGTGAGAACACGCCTCCCTCCTCACACGTGAGGACCAGCTGGAGCCCAGAGAGGATGGGTGTCCCCGCGGGCCGGCCGCCGGCGGGACCAGCGCGCAGAGCACGACTAAACGCTATCGCCACTCCCACCCGCCCAGCCCCCGCACCCGCCGTCCGCGTTCTGTCCTGGTGACTTCGGCTCTCCTGGGGACCCGCGTACGTGGACTCACACAGATTTGTCATTTTGTGACAACTGATTTCACCTAGTCTCGTGTCCTCGGGGTTTGCCCGTGTGGTAGCGTGTGCCGGAATTTCCTCATTCTGTCCATCCACTCACCAGCAGCGGCGCTTGGATCACGTCCACCATTGGCCGTGGTGGTAACGCCGCTGAGAACACGGGGTCCAAGGGTTGAGACCCTGCTTTCAATCACGGGACCACATGGTGATTCCACCGTACCCCACTGAGGACCCGCCATGGATTTTCCCCACGTGGGGTTACTTTGAAGCACCAACGTTGCCGTTGGATGTTTGCTCAAAGCGACTCCCACACGGTCTCTAGAACGTTAAGCCCCGAGAGGGACGTCAGCTCCCTCTGGCACGGCCACTCCCTGCCAGCTCCCGGCCACGCACGGCCTTGCCCTCATCCATGCAGCACACGGGTCTGCTCCAGAGCTGGGACCTGCTGTCTCCGGCGACTGCCCGTCACGGCTCCCCCGCCCCACCGTGTCCTCACCAGATGTCCCCGTCGCTGCCTCTGACGCCACCAGTCACGGGTCCTATTTCCAATACTGCCGTCACCACAAATTGAATGGAGTGGCCCTGCGCGGGGACGCGGCCAGCTGCTCTGCTTACGGCGAGTACGCGAAGTACGCCTGGCTGCAGCAGCGCGACCCAGCCCAGCGACCGGCCTCCCTGCGCACTGTTTTCCATTAAAGCCGCGACGGGGGCCCCGGCCCCCAGTCTGCACACCAACCTGTTTCTCTCGGTCCTTCTGGGGTCTCTTCTAAAGTCGACCTCTGCTTGAGGATCCCGAGGACCCACGCAGGGCGGCGTCTGCACAGGGTGTGCGTGGCCGAGGGCTTGCTCCCTCCTCCGCGGGGCTGGGCGCAGGCTCCCGGAGAAGGCCCTCCCCGCAGGGCAAACCCAGCCTCCTGCGGGCTTCCGGCCTGGGTCCCCCCAACCAGCAGAGCTGGACTCATCCCACATCCCTTCCGCGCCTGCAGCCCGGCCACGGCCCAGTCACGGCCACTGACCTCAGCACGAGGGCTCTGCCACGCACACAGGCGGGAGGGAGGGGCCGTGGTATGTGGGACGGAAATCCTGAGAAATGCCTGGACGGGGGGAGCGGGGTCCTGGCCTCTCTCTGCCCTCAGCGGTGCTGGGACGCGGGCGAGACCACCTTGGCGGGCCCTTGGCACTGTCCCCAGCTTTAGCGACAGGATTGGCTACATCAGGTCCACGGGCCTCGTGGTTTGAAAGCTTTGGATTCCAGGAAATTCAAATCCTACAAGAATGCCGTGTCCGGGCCACGACCACTGCTGTGAAATCCTTTGCAGAACAGCCTCCCTCTTTGCCTGGGCTTCCGGGTCACGACTCTGATCAGTGCGGAGCGAGCGACCCCTCTGGGCTGGGGACGTGGCGGTTCACCACGGCGGAGAAGAACCCACGGCTGGTCTCCCGCTGTCCTGACCTTGCCTGCTCGTTAGTAGGGGCTGGGGTGGGGTGGGGTGCAGGCCGATCCAATTCAGACAGGGCAGTCGTCTCCTCACTGTCTTACAGAGAACGGAGCGCAGAGCGGACCAGCACCCCGAAACGTCAGGGGAGGACCACCCACAAGTCTGAGCGCTCACTCACCTCACCGCAGCAACGTGTACGGGCTGTTCTCCACGCAGCAGAGAGCAACGGGACGGCTTTGTCCCAGTGCAGTTCTGGCACCAGGGAAGCCGCGGGGAATAAGACATGGGGGGCCCTTCCCTGTGGATCTAACATTTCAGTGGGAGGAGGAAAAATAAGCCAGAAATAGACACCAGAGATGATTCCGGGCACTGATACATGCTACAGAGTGAGCTCCGGTCATGAGAAGGAGTTTATCCCAAGGGCACTGTAGAAGGGGAGGACTCCGGCCACTCCTGGGAGCTGAGACCTGAATGGGGGAGGAACAACCAGCCAGGGAGGAGGGGGAGGGGCTGGAGGAGGAGGGAACTGCTGTGCAAAGGCCCTGAGGCAGCCATGGCGACGGCAGCAGGCCAGCAGGGCTGAGGGTTGCTGGATACATGCAGAGCAGCTCGGTGTGGGAAGGCAAGCGGGGCCACAGACAGCGTCCGAAACCTCGGGAGAAGTCTGGGGTTTGTTCTAAGCTGCATGAGACGCAACCGTTGGGGGGTTTAAGCAGGGGAGGGCCTGGCTGGCCGCTCTGTGAGAAACGGCTCACAGGGCAGAGAGGGGCAGAGAAAGCAGGTGGGCAGCCTCAGGCGTGGATGGACGTGGCAGCGTGGCAGGGCCAGGGCAGAGGCGGAGGCCCGGCGGACTCGGTGCTGAGGGACCGGGCGGGGCTATCGGGCAAGAGGAAGGGTCCAAGATGACCTCCGGTGTGAGGCTCCAGCCACGGGGCGGCGTGGTATGAACCAGGGGACAGGGAACAGGTTTTCCTGGATCAACACAGGAGAAAAGACTTTTTGTTTGTCTTTAATGAATAGAATCATGCGCTGGAAAATCAATACTTCTGTTACAGAAAAGCGAGGCTGGAGACGTCCATTAGAAAGTGAAGGCGCCGTGAGACACTGGGTCTATCAGCCGCAGCTCAGGGGAGCAGAGGCGGAAGATGAAGTTGGCGCGAGTTATTACCCGCGATGAGGCCACGTGAGACGCTGCAGGGACCCCAGGAGCGACTGCAGCAGAGGAAAGTGCTTCGGAAGGGAGGAGGTGACAGCCACGCCTGACCTTGGAGGAAGCTACCCAACGTCCGCCCGCGGCAGAGGGGACGAGGAAACATGATCGTGCCTCCCCCGCAAACATCAGAGGGGATGACTCTTACGAAAAGACATTATTTAGCAAAAAGGTGACGAATGAAGAACGCACAAACTATGTTTACGCTCATGTAAGACTGAAAAGAGCGCAAATGACGCATCCGGCTGCCTACGGACAATGCACACGCACGGAGGCACACTTTCCCAGGACAGCGGAGAATGGCAGGCACACGTTCGGGAGAGCACTGACCCCCGGGAAGGCTGGGGAGCCGCGAGCGTCTCCCATCGCAGGCGTGGGGGGAGGCGTCTGATGCCCACTGCACTAGCGTTCTCCGCACTTGACCTAAACCGACCCCCGCTTCTGTGTGCACGAGGCCTCCAAATTCTCCTTGCAAGGAAAGAGCGACTTGGCGCTAACCGTAGGAACCGCTGATGGGGATAAACCGCCCGGCATTTCTCCGGGAAGGCGGCGGGAGTGGAGCGTGGCAGTGGGGATGGGCCGGGGCACCCTCCTCTGGATGGGGGTGCAGACCTCGCTGAGAGGGGGGTCCAGTGTGAACGCAAGTCTCACCTCGGGCCCCAGCAGCAACAGCGGGCGTGCGTGCGGAAATTCTGCACCTTACATGCTGCACGCCAGCTCGCGTGTTCTTAGTTGCGTTCTTTTTTTTCAAAAGATTAACAGGGCACAAATGTTTTTGTTACGTAGATACCTTGCAGAGGGTTACGGCAGGGCTTTTCGTGAGCATTCTTAATATAAACTCACTTACTATGGATAGTTAACTATGCGTTTCAGGCATTTTGGGGTATAAGCGATTATGTGGTTACAGTATTTTTGTCTTTGAAAATCTTTAAAATGTTAATACATATTATGACATTTTTTATTATCGTGGAGGAGGAAACAATTCCTGGATGATAAAAAAAGACAAGACTTTATCCCCAAACGCTGGAGGATGGTTGTCACGGAAGCTGCTCTGGCATCTGCGGAGCCGGCTAATGAGGGGAGCGCGGCCACATGAAAGCCGCGCGGCGCGGCTCCGGCGCGAGACCGTCCTGACCTGCCGCGGAGCTCGGCTGGCAAGTTACTGAGAGAACAAAAAAACTAGTCACTTCCCAGCTGTTCTGTGGCAGGACAAAATGTTAAATTTAAACCATTAAATGGTTCTGGAAGCAAAAGAACAGGTGGCGAACGGCTTCCAAGGCAGATGGTAGTTTTTAATATTTGTATGTGATATTATAATTTGCTCTACTAGAGACCAAAACTACTCACTCATATTTCACCTTTCTCACTTGCATGCTGACGAAACGGTGGGCCGACTTTTAAAAATAAATATCATCATTCTTAAAAGAAGAACCACGTCACGCATTCCATCCCGCAGGGGCAGGTGCCAGAGCCACACAACGCGCCACCGAATCTGGCCCGGGCCCCTTCCCGGCACGAAGGCTGAGCACGGGCCAGGGCCACGCAGCCCTGGAGACCTCCGTGCCCCTCGGAGTTTCCTTCATACTGCAAGACACCCCTCCGCCATCCGACACGTGTTCCTTCTTTAACCTGAAGCTCTAAGGCTTAAAGTCTCCTCTGAAATTATTTTAATAGAGGTTGCAGGGGTCGGGTGGTCCTCGCAATGTTGCCCAAGCAGGCCTTGAACTCCTGGGCTCAAGCCATCCTCCCGCCTCAGCCTCCCGAGTAGCTGGGACTACAGGTGTGCGGCGCCACGCCCGGCTGAAGCTCGAAGGAGAAGCTGGACGTGAGGCGAAACCCCTGGAAGACAGTGAACAGGGGACGGGCTCCGCTCTGCCGGCGCCCACCTGGGTGGTGGGGAGGAGGGGCGGGCAGGCGCCACCTTGCCGGGCAACAGCCTCTCCCCGTAACCCTGTCCTGCCTCTGCACCCCGACCGCACCCTCCAGCGGAGCACACGGGTGCTCAGCACATCGACGCGCAACGTGGGAGGGGCCCTGCCCTCGGGGACTTGCGGGGTTGGGCGCACATGGCCGCGGCTCGGCGAACTTCCGCCTGCTGCGGGGCGGGCGGGGACAGAGAGGCACAGACACCGCCCCACACACACCGCGGGTGACTACAGCCCGGGGAGGGGCCGGCTTGTGAACGGAGCAAGGGCAGCAGGGCCCAGGCGACGTCTCCGCACTGTGGTCACGCGGCAGGAGCGGCCACCTGGCTGCACCTGTCCACAACACCCTGAAAGAGAAACCTCCTTCCGACTGAGTTTGGACCTGGTCGTGGGGCTCTTTAAACATCACACGGCATCTTACTCGGAACTCCCAGTCTCCTTGCAGGCATGTAATTAAGAGCATCCTTACGGCTCTGTCTTCTTCCAGCGCGGAGCCCGTTTCCCTCGGGCCCTTGAGCTAATGGGACATCGACTCCCCAGTGAGCTCATTCTGCTCCCACACAGGTCCGCACGGTGTGGTAGGTGGAGTTTCAGTAACGAAACCACGGTTTCTATGACATTGTGGGCCAGCTAAGTCTTTGCCATGGGTGGTCCTGGGGACTCCAGGATTGGGGGACCCTCCCGGCTTCCACCCACCAGGTCCCAGCAGCAGCCCCTGAGCCCTGGCACCAAACGCCGTCTCCAGCCATTGCCAAATGCCACCCCTGCCCCAGTGAAAGTACCCCCAGCTGGGAGCCACTAACCCAAACCACGTGAGGCCTCTGACGTTCATTGCCACGCCAAGCGTGTAAATAGTCAAACTCATTTATATAAAATGGGAATTATTTTATGAATAAAAACAGAATTATTCATCTTCAGATAAAGGTCACACGCTTTCATAAAATCACCGTGAAAGTGGAGCAAACGCCCCAGCGAGCTGTGTTTTCCGGAGTGTGTCCAAGCCCGTGTGCCGTGGACGCTGCCCGGTCCCCTCTGCCCGCCCAGCCTCCCGCCGACGCTCCTGCTCCTGCTCCTGCCCAGTGCACCTGTTTGAAGGGGTGTCAGGACTGTCCCAGCGGCTGCCTGGACGTCACTGGGACTGCTCACAGAACAGGTGATGCCGCAAACTCAGGCATTCCGTGGGGCAGCAGCTGAGAAAACAGCCTAGAACGGCCCCGACGGTGGGCTCCACCCCTCCGTGCCCTTCAAGCCTTGCTTTTCAGAGAGTACTGGGGGTTTGTAGAGGTTTCCTTACGCGCATGGCCTCCCTGCCCTCTGCAAAGGTCTCGAGGAGACAGCCAGGACCACGGCACCGGGTGGTCCCACCGCCCAGCGGCCCCCTCACCCGGCACCCCGGGGTAGGGCCTGGGACTGGCCAAACTGCTCCCAGCTCCGACCCGGTCACTGGCCCGACTCGGCCCCCGACTGTGCTTCAGCTCTGACCCGACCCGCTCCTGTAGAGCAGGGTTGTCAGGTCCAATGGCCAATTCTGGATGGGCGATGTTAGCAGCTACCTTTGAGTAACGCCCCTTTCATCGTGGTGACAGCCCGTTTCTCCAGAAATCTACAAGATAGATAATGTTGACGTTTGTCTTTTTCTAACCGAATGCACATTATGGCGATTTGATTACGGAACTTTATCAAATGCAAACATGAGAAGATGCCTAATTATTGTGTCACTTTATAAATCACATAAGAGACATGGGAAGTGTAGCCACCCCTGGGGGACACAGTTTTTGATTCTAAGATTAATTTTCTGGAAAATAGTAAGTCACCCTTCATAAATATCAATGGAATGATGAATTTTAACCAAAATCTTGACGCAGCTCTAATTTCTTTTCCACACAGAGATTATCCGAGTGTTTCACTTTCTCCCGCACACCCTGACGCACAGACGCTGGTGTGAGAGGTAGAAGTGAGATTCTGCTCTTGAGAATACAACAGCCCACTTATCAACTAACGCCTCAGCCAGTACAGAAACAGCAAGTGCCCGAGGCCCAGTGTTGACAAAGACCACGTTAGATTTACCAGAAACAAAGCCAACACACCAAAAACATGCCCAGAAATGGGAAAGTAGTAAAACTAGGTTATGTCTCTTTACCACGAGCTAGTACACATATATTTATATGTGTGCATATGACCATCCAGTGATGTGTTTTCTGTTTCTGATAATATAGCAATTAATGATAGCGTCTTTTGCAGAATTTCTATTGAAGTTCTCCATATTAAATGAACAATTAAAACTAAAACAATAGTACCATTTCACAAGAATTGAGGATTTACTCTGTGCCATTCCAAATCAATGTTGCTATTGCTGTTTGGAGAAGCCAAACACCTCGCCAGGTGGCTGGGCCACGGCGTGCTGGTCACAGCTGACAGACAGACACGTATGGCCATGAACACAGGCGGACAACAGAGCTGCAGCCAGGCCAGGACCCCGGGCCTGCAGTCCTCCTCCCGAGACTTCTCCAGTGCCCCCGGCACCTCCCAGAACACCAGATCCACTGCCAGCCCGGCTCTGCCCCGAGGAGTTTCTGGAAAGGAAGCACGCCCACTGCTTCTACGGGCCCAATGTCTCTGTGCCATCCACACCTCTGGTACTCGGCCCTGCTGTGGTGGGTGGGCCCCCAGCCCACGTGTGCAGCACGGTCCAGCACTGTGCACAGATGCTGAGCTCCTCTTGCACGCTGCCCTTGTGTGTTGCATGCCCCACACGAAAAAATCACACCTGCTTGGTCCTCGCTCTACCAGGATGCTCTACGTACATTAGTTAGTAAAGGGAAGTCTCATTTCTTCCAACAGCAACGCTAGGCTTGGTTCTATGGCAGATGCATCTGACCTCAATCTGTTGTCCCTCCCCGAAGCTGGGCTTCCACGTCCCACAAACCTGGGGCCAGCAGCAGCTGCAGGGAGCTGACCCTGGGGCCACCGGCCCCTGCCTGCTGGTCACAGTGCGGCGCTGGGAGCAGCAGGAGGCGTGAAAAGGCCCCGCTGTGTGCCTACCTGCAAAGGGGGCCGTCCGCAGGGGTATTTTGATGGGCGCCAGGGTCAGGAAGTGGCACGGCTGCACGCTGGAGGGTGACGGGGCCCGGAGACCCTCGGGGTCCACGGAGACCATGGCGGCGGCAGCGATGGCGATTGTGGGACCATTGCTGATCGGCTTAAGGCTGTTGTGGCAACCACCTGCAAGAAAGAGACACAGAGGGTCAGCGTGGGGACACCGTGGTGTCAACACATCAGCCCCCCTTTTGTGGAAGCCCTGCCACGGCCACCACCCCCAGAGGAAATGTCTGTGAAGCGTTCTCAATCCGTCATAGCGATGACGCGCACCTAGCGCCACGGCTGTGTGATGTTCAGTGAGCCACGGAGCTCACGGGCACCGGGACCAGCCAGCCCCGTGGGCCTCACAGAGCAGCAGCTGCGCCGCGGTGCGCAAGCCTCACGTGTGCAACCAGAAAACGGTCGCAGGGCAGGCGCCCTGACGCGGAGCAGCAGCCAACGGGGCCCCGGGTAGCACACAGAGAACGTGGGGTGCGTTTGCAGCAGGGGCCACGCTGGAGGGGGGTTTCCAGAGCAACAGCGCTGAGCTCGTTCACCTCGCTCAGTGTGAGAAGCCCCTCGCAGGGGGCCGGGCTCCCCATAGAATCCGGCTTATCTTTTCAGGCATTAGAAGGAAGCATTTGAAAGGTTCCGTGCCTTTGTAGTAAAACTTTTTTTCTTTCTTTTAATAGAATCTTCAGCTCCTCAAATAAGTGTCGTTTCTAAGAAGTATTTTGTAGGCACCGTTTTTATGGATGGTGGAAACTTAGTTTGACCAGTTCTGGACAGAAATTTGGAAATACGTTCTAAAAATCTTAACATAATTCACAACTCTTGATCTGGCGTATCCCCTCCCGTGGTCCTTCCACTCTCCCAGTGCCTGAAGATAAAGGATTGCAATGACTCACAGGAATAGCAGAAGGCAGGTGGTCGCATGAACAACAGTGTGTCCACGCAGTGGGACGTCAGACAGCGCATACAGTCATACCAAGGGAGAACGTGCAGTGCCGTAGCTTGTTCGTAACGGTGGCTTGTTCACGCCAGCAGTGAAGAAGCCTGGGGAGAGAGTGGTGATGAAATCATGAAAGGAGTTTTCCTCAGCTTGTTGAAAATTGAATATTTCTCCTTGCAAAAAGTGGCTCAAAGCCTGGAAGAAGCAGTAGTCAGTTGGTGCAAGGTCTTGTGAATACAGTGGATGACAGCGGGTTTCTGAGTCCAGCTTCTATAGTTTGAGCAGCGTTGTTTGTGTGACGTGTGGTTGAGTGTTGTCTTGCAAGAGGATTGACCTGTCTCTGTTGACCAGTCTCGGCTGCTTAATGACAAGCATCCTCATCATTTCATCCAACTGGTTGCAGTTGACAACTGCTGTAATCGACTAACCAGGTTTCATGAAGCTGTAGTCGATAATACCAGCGCTGGGCCACCAGACAAACACCAGTAGCTTTTCTGGATGAATATGCAGTTTTGGACTGTGTTTCGGCACTTCATCTTTACCCAACCACTGTGCGAATGCTTGTGATTGTCAAAAAGCATCCATTTTTCATAACACGTAACAATATGGTGTAGACATGGTCACTTCATGTTCTGACAGCAGAGATAGGCAAGCTTAGAGATGATTTCTCTTCTGATGCTGGCTTAATTCACGCGGAACCATCTATCCAGCTTCTTTACCTTCCTGATTTGTTTCAAATGGCCCAATATTGTTAGAATAGTAACGTCAAACCTTGCTGCTAATTCACGTGTAGATTGAGATGGATTCGCTTCCTCTACAGCTTTCAGCTCTTCATCATCCACCTTGGTCTCAGGTCACCACATGGCTCATTTTCAAGATTAAAATCACCAGAATAGAACTTCTCAAACCATCTACGTACTGTGTGTTCATTAGCCACATTCTTCCCAAACACTGTGTTGATATTTCAAGCTGTCTGTGCTGCATTGGTTCCACAATAGAACTCATATTTGAAAATTACACAAATTTTTTCACTTACCCATGGTCTTACAAAATTTCTCTAAAAAAATTTTTGACAGATAATCACAAGCCACAATGTGTGTTTGAAAGACTGAGGCTGTACCTTCACGACAAAAGTAAAACAAGAGGTATCAAAGTGAAATGTCAGAGATATCAACTGCCAAACTTAGTATTTAAGGAAATTAGACATTTCATGCTTAATAACCTTAATATTTCTTAAATAATGAGACTTGAAAGTTGAAATTCCTCCTTGATCCATGGGCTGCAGAATGGATGCCGTGTTAGCAGACCTGAAACATTAATATCCTTGTACATTTCCATCGAAGTGCTCAGGTGACAGGTGCATTGTCAACGAGCAATAATGTTTTTAAAGGAGTTGTTTTTTCTGAGCAGTAGGTCTCAAAGTGGACTTAAAATATTCTGTAAACCATGCTGTAAACAGATGTGCTGACATCCAGGCTTCGTTCTTCCATTTACAGAGCACAGGCAGGGTAGATTTAGCATAATTCTGAAGAGCCCTAAGATTGTTGGGAAGGTAAGTGAGCGTTGGCTTTAACTTAAAGTCACCAACTGCATGAGCCCCTAACCAGAGGTTCAGCCTGTCCTTTGGAGCTTTGAAGCCACTGACTTCTCCTCTCCAGCTATGAAAGTGCCAGACGGCCTCTTTTTCCAGCATGGCGCTGTTACTCATCTACTTTGAAGTCTGTTGCTGAGAGCTGCTACTTTCGCCAATGGCCTGAGCTAGGTCTTCTGGGCAACTGGCTGCAGCTTCTCCATCTGCACCTGCTGCTTCTCGAGCTGTCGTGCTGTGGAGACGGCTTCCATCCCCAGTGGCATGAACCGACCTCTGCTGGCCCCAGACTTTTCTCTGCAGCTTCCTCACCTCCCTCAGCCTCCGCAGAACTGCAAAGAGTCAAGCCCTCACTCTGGATTAGGCCTTGGCTCATGGGAATGTTGTGACTGGTTTGATCTCTGCCCAGACCACTGGAACTTTCTCCACATCAGCAACTAGGCTGTTTCGTTATCTTATCAACATTATTTGTGTGTTCAATGGAGTAACACTTTTAATTTCCCCCAAAACTTTTTCCTTTGCATTCACAACTTGCCTAACTATTTTTTTTTATTTCAGAATATTACAGGGGTACAAACGCTTTGGCTACATAAATTGCCTTTGCACCACCCGAAGCAGAGCTACAAGCGTGCCCATTCCCCAGACAACACGCACCACACCCCTTAGGTGTGTGTTTACCCATCCCCCCTTCCCCCGACACCTGCCCAACACCCGGTGGACGTCGCTTCCATAGAACTATTTGGCACAGGAGGCCGAGCTTTTGGCCCATCTCAGCTTCTGGCATGCCTTCCTCACCAAACTTAATCATTTCTAGCTTTTGATTTAGAGCGAGAACCACGCATAGGACTCCTCCTCTCGCTGGCAAGGAAGGCCACAGCAAGTGACCAATTGTCCGATGTTCAATATTCTTGAATTTCAGGGACAGGGAGGCCCGCGGAGGGGCAGGGAGAGCGGGGAACTCTGACCGCAGAGCAATCAGGACACGCACACTTATGGATTAAGTTCTCTGTCTGACACGGCTGCGTTCTGCAGTGCCTCGGAACAATCACCACAGCGACATCAAAGATCGCGGATCACAGAAGACCACAACACATACGACAATCATGAAAACTTTGAACTATCGTGAGAATTCCCGGAACGTGATGTAGACACACAAGGTGAGCACACGTTGTTGGAAAAACGTCACCGACAGAGGTGAGAGACTAGCTGGACACAGGCTGCCACGACCCTCCCGCTGTGAAGACGCAGTGTCTGTGAAGTGCACTAAGAGCAAGCGCCTGTGCCTGCCGTGCGAGCAGAACCTCACACCAGCCCGTGAGGAGCCCACAGGGCACAGTGACGCCCCTGCGCACGTCCTAAATGCAGGCGGGAAGGGGACGCTCAAACACGGGTACGGAGGGTCCGGACATCAAGCGCGGGGAGGCCAGTTCCGGCGCAGAAAAGCTGTCGGTTGCTGTGTTTCCCTCCGTCTCTTTCCCGGCACCCGAGGTCAGAGGTTTGGGGAGCTGAGCACACACACACAGCTCTGGGCCGGAAAGACGATACCAGGGGAGGCGCTGATGCAGAGAGATGAATGCCCTCGGGACGCGCTGCCCAAGGACACCGGCCGGGAAGGACGCGGAGCCCACCAGAGCCCTGGGACGCCAGCTGCCGCCCCGGGAGATGCCTCCCAGCAGGGCTCGGAGGATGAGCAGCCTCAATGGTGTCGACTGATAAATAATTATGACTTGTTCTCCCAGAAGGACGGCAGAGAATCCCTTAGTTGAGTAAACAGTGAGGTAAGACAGGTCCAGCCAAATGCCCTGCTAAACCAGCTAAGAGGCCCGAAATGTGAGCCCATAAGGGTTACTTATAAAAATCAATATTTTAAGCAAAACAGTGATTAATCGTGGGCTTCCCTTGTAGACAGCCCAGGGAGCCCCGTGCACACAGCCCCGCCCTCCGCTGAGCTGGTCCCCGCTGGCGTCTGCACCGTTACCGCCAGCCGCCTTCTTCTCTGGCGGCCACTCTTGCAAAAGAGCTTTGTTTGCATGTTTTATTTTGAGTAATCTCCGTAATAGCCACGAGAAGGGGACTTCCACTGCCCCGTGTGTAGACTGAGAAAGTCGGCTCAGCCAGGTTTGCAGAACTCGCTCCATGGCCCCTGGTGAGGGATAGCACCAACGTTGCCAAATCAGGTGTGTCTGGCCTGACCCCCCCCACACAGGGCTGACGCCACCTCCCCTCTGATGTGTCTGAGAGGACGAGAGCTTCTCGAGACTGTCCTCGGCAGGCCCAGAGCCCACCTGGGCCACGTGCACAGGCCACGATTGACGCGTGGACATCCTGCAAACCCCGTGGGCCTCGGCCTCTCTGCTCTCAGCTCCTGCATCTGGAACCTGGCACCCACCGGCAGCTGGACTTTGCTTTTCCCAGAATCTGACGGAGAGGAAGGAAGAGGAAGGTGGTGGGAGGGACCCGGATGGTCGGGCAGGCCAAGCCCGGCGTTGTGCAGTTCAGCCCCAGCAGGGCTGGGTGGACGGCTCTGCGGGTTCCTCTTCCTCTCGGGGCACCGGGACTAGTGCCAGCCCCAGCCAGAGGGCCTCAGTCTTCCCTGCTTTCTGCAGAGCAGAGGCCAGCGCAGGCAAGGGGTGGGGAGGCTGGAGGGAGGACTCCTGGTAGACTGGTCGAGGCCTCAGCCTCTCTGCCCCAGGAATGCTCCGGCACCCTGGGCTCCACAGCCCAAGGCCTGGCAGAGTTCTATTTGGCAATCGTGACCACCGTGGGGTGCGGGGCAAATAAAATGCGAAATAGGAACCTTCCGCGTCTTACAAGGGTGGGGCGAGGCCTCGGCACGACACGGCTGTCTGAGAGCCCACGGGGAGACCCTGCAGACCCCGGGACAGCAGAGGGGGCCGGGTGAGCAGCAGGCAGCTGTCCTCCAGACACCAAACTGACCACGCCGCTAACCTGCCACAGAATCCTCACCCGGCCCCCGCGGGCCGGGTCGCCCTCCCGCCTCCCGGCTTCCCTGCCTGTGGGGTCGGCGCCTCCGCACCAAGGGGCACTTCCAGGCCCTCGAAAGCGCCTGCCCGGGGGCCTTGCGGGGAGGACGCGCTCCTCCCCCCACGTGTCCATGGGCCCTGGCGCACCGACTTGCCTCTGGCCCTTCTGCTGCCGCCGCACGCACTCCGGCGTGTCTGTCTGAGAAAGCCACACACGCCTGCTCCCTTTGTGGCTGATGCGTGTGAACAGCCGCACGTCTGCCTGGGTAGCCGTGGAAAGGCTCCGTGTCGGGCCAAGGAGGGCAGCGGTGAGCCCAGGCCAGCACCCCCGCCGCCCACGGCCAACGCAGCGAGAGGCGCCACGAGTCCGGCACTCCCGGGATCCCCGGCGACTTCTCCGTCCACCTCCCAGGCACAAAGCAAAGAGGTTTTGCCGTCCAGGGAACCTGCGTGAGCCTGTTGCCCTGCCTTCCTCTTCTGACTCAATATTCATGTCTTGACCTTTTAGAGTCAACAAAATGTCATTTTCAAAAGGCATCATTCACATTATCGCCGTGGCCCACCGGGGGATTCTCTCTCACTCACCCAAAGCCTGCGAGAATGTTTGTAGGTCTCGTTCTCGTATCTCAATGGCAATAATCTACGACCAACAGTCGTTAAGCTCCCTACTTCTACTGCAAATGGTAAAATATCACACTTGCATTTCAAATTGTATTCAATCTCCCTCTTAGGAAATCAGCAACCCTTTACTGAATGTCTGTTCTGGACAAGGTCCTGCACAGCATGTGTGAGGACTGCCCTCTGCCACCCCCGCGCCACCCAGGTGAGTCCCCCACACAGGCTGTCTCTGTATTGTAGAGAATGAATGCAAATACACTAATTAGATCAAAAGAGGTGCAAGGTTCATTTCCTATTTAAAAAACATTGTATTAAAGATAATGCTACCTGAAATGAATAGTTATTTCCTTAACAGTGACTGTCACGCTGTTTACATAGAAGGCATGTGTCATTCCTGGTACAAATGAACCAGGAAAGTGAAACCTGAGACCACCTGTTCATTAGCCCAGAACAGAACGCAGAGCGTGGTCACCAGGAGACACTGGTGTTTCTGTTCTTCCCAGGGGCAGATGAGTCTCCAAACTATCACCCACCCCATTTACACAAACCCTCCCCAGGCCCTATCCTGGGGGCCCTATGGGTGATTTTATTTTCTTAAAGCCTTAAAGAGGCTCCCCCTAAATTCCGGGGTCCAAAAGGCCTGCCTGCCTCCGCTTCCCACTTTCAGCTCCCAACAGCGAAGACTGTCTGAGACGAATGAAAACCTGCTCTCCCACAGCGCCACTCAGATGGAATTCACCCCAAACCTCATCTCCTAAAGCACATGTAATAGCCAGATATTCAGACCTTAAGCTTTCAAATTTCTCAGAATTCTACCTGAAGTCACATTTTCATGAATTCAAAAAATGGAAACAGGACTGTGGCACATGAGGCCTTTCAGGGACAGATATTATTTTTCAGGATTCCTGATGCAGGAGTTTTCTGAAAATGTGTAGTGGTTGGTGACGTTAATACCTACTAGGCAGGTGGGAACCAATTCTTCACTACAGAAACCCACGAAAGTGGCCTTGGTCATAGCACCAGGAAGAACTAAGTCTCCCTATCTGAAAACTTTTCACCGGGAGTTTATTAATGTATTAATACAGTGCACTAAAATACTAACAAACTAAACTGGACTGTAAGACCTATGGAAGTAGATTTTTAAATGTCTGTTTTGTTTACTGCTCTATCCTGGAGTACATCTCCCAGTGCATGGCACATAACAGACACTCAATCCGTATTTGTGATATTGATTATTGACTTGATATTTATCGAGCCCTTATTATTATTACACCAGACACTTCACCAGGCTGTGGAGGTCCCGCAGTAAACAGGACAGATGGGGCTTCTGGCCCCAGGAACCTATGGTACATTCTCAGCTGCAAGACCGCGATAGTAGATCATTACAGGAGGAAAGAATGGTAAAGCACACTGAATATTTGGTTTTTTATTGTAGTTCCATCACTCATAAGTTCATTTCTTACAGGTCTGGGCCCTACCTTTCTGACCAAATTAAAGTTCAGGTGAACTCTGTAATTCCAGAGCAATCTATGAACCTATCCATCTACCTCTTTGCCTGGCCATGAGAGTATACAATTTGAGGGTATATAATTTGAGACAGAAATGTACTATCCCCATTGGAAGAATAGGTCTTACTATACAATTCCAGCAATAAGCATATGTAAGCCACAGAGCTAACCTATCTTTTCATGTAAAACAGCTGAGCTGAGGTGTGTTTTCAGCAGTGCTGTGAGTGAGGCTCTCTGGAGGGCTCTCCCACTTCAGAGAGCAAATTGCCAATTGCAAATTGCCAAAGGTAAAGCTGGTCTCCAAGGACTCCGCTTCTTTCCATGTTCCAGGAAAACTTGTCTTGGGGCTACAGGTGGCAGGCGGGAAGGGCAGGTTGACCCGAGAGCAGCTGTTGAGGCCAGCAGGATGGGGGAGCTACGGGTGGGGTTTCAGAACTGAGAAGAACCTATGCCTCCTGGGGTCACTGGTCTGGTCCCGGTTGGTGGGGCCCTTTAGTTCTGCAGATGCGGACATAAAACCTCTTTAGAGAAAACCATAACCAACTTGGCCTGCTGAAGTTCCACAGATTAAAAGAAAATGATAAGCTCGTAATTAGAGGACAGGAGATAAGAGAAGAAGACAGCCACCATGAGCAAGAATTATCAAAATAACAAACACAAAATCTGGACCCACGAAGACTAGAGATGTGATGCTTTTCACATGCACAGTTAAGATTTCTATATGTAGTGTTTTTAAGAGAAGAAAGGATCGAGACACTGTAAGAAAAGAAGCAGAACTGGGGGGAAACAGATGAAATTTCTAGAGATTAAAATAATAATTGTTAAAAAAAACTTCATAGAGAGTTGAAACAGCTGTTAAACACAGATGAAGAGAGACTTATCAACTGGAAAATATAACCAAAGAAATTACCCAGAATAAGCACAGAAAACAAAGAGATAAACAACATGAAAGAAAAGCTAAGCGATATGGAAGTTATAATAATAAAGTTCAACCTATTTCAAGCCAACATTTCAGAAGGAGACGCTGAAGGTTTTGGAGGGATCACATCAGCTGAAGGATGTCCAGAAATGATGAAAGACATAAATCCACAAAAGCATAATACGTAACAAGGTGGATGAATTTATAAAAGAAACGCATCTAGAAACATTGTGATGAAACTATAAATCCAAAGTCAAAGACAAAATCTTTAAAACATCCAGAGAGAAAAGATGTATAACCTACGTAGGAATATCATTTGGACGGATGGAAAACCTCGACAGAAACTAATGGATGTCGCGAGACATTGAGAAAATATCCCCAAAGAGTTGAGAAAAAATAACCGTAAACAGTAAAATGTCCCTTAAAAATGAGGAAAAATAAATACATATTTTCAGATGAGCAAAAACTGAGAGATTGTACTACTAGCTAACCTTCATTAAAGGAAATTTTAAAGGCTCTAATAAAAGAGAAGGAAATTATCTTGGAAGTATTATCTGACAAAATCCAATATTTGCCCAGTATGAAATAAAAATAATAATGATTTTTTTAAATTAAGTAATGAACAGTTCACACCTCTTACGTTGGGAGGCGTGGAGAACAAGGACAGTCAGTATCAAATAGTGGTCATGTCCCTGTATTGTTAGCAAGGGATGGTTATAGCAAGATAATATTTAATTTACACATTTTAAGTTGCATATGTATGGTATAAACATGACAGTATTTAAGTAATAAAAATAGAGGGTATACATTACAAATAACAGAGAAAAATAAAGTTTAAAAATGAGCAAAAACTTAACAACAAAAACGATAAGAAAATGGAAGAAAATAGAAATAAGAGCAGAATTCAATAAGGTTGAAAAATGTACAGAAAATATTTTTAAACACTAAAAGTTGTTTCCTTGAAGAACTAATAAAATGGACAAACCTCTAGTGAAGTTGAACAGGTGATATTTTAAATGATGAGGTACAAATAAGCTTTACTATACATTAAAAGGAGAAAACTATTCATATAGCACATTAAAAGGATAAGTAAATACTGAATAATCTTATACCAAAGATAATTTGCAAGCTTAGATGCAAGTAGGAATTCTAGAAAAAAGCTATATGACTTGTGAACCCCACCAGCGTAAGAAATAAAAAGCACACACAGTCATAGAACAACTAAAGCCATTAAATAAGTAGTTAAGAATCTTTCCACAAAGGTCCTCATGTTTTAACAGGAAAGACTCACAAATTATATTTGAAGGAATATTCCATTTTAATGTTGTAAAACTCTTCCAAAGAATTAAAAGAGAGGGGCCACTTCCCGATGCATTCTACGAACCCAATGAACCCTTCACACTAAGACCAGGCGGGTCGAGGAGGAGAAAACGAGAGGGCGGGGCGGTTTCACACGCAGGTTAAACCCACGAACACGGTCATAGCAGAAACTGCGCCGCGCATTAAAAAGGCCATTCATTAGGAAGAACAAGGAATGCAAGTGATTTGACATTGTAACCTTCGTAAATGTTAAACGCCACAGTAACAGATTAAAAGAACAAAATGTGATTATCATAACGAAAAAGAAAAAAATAGAAAAAATTCATCATGAAATGATGACAAGTAATGTCCACCAGCAAATGAAGACGGAAGGAACGTTCCTAACCGGGACGAAGGGCAGGTAACATCTAGGGTACGCGGTGGATGGAGAGTAGAAGCACCCCCTCGGGAAGAGGGGCAGCGCAGGTGCCTGCCGTCACTGCGCATCAGACATCGCACCGAAAGTCACAGGCAGTGAAGATAAAAATACAATTTTTAAAATTTAAATCAGAAAAGCACAAGAATGGAAAGAAAGAAAGAAATCTTCTCCCTGGACATCAGCACTTTTGTGGCACCTGCCCAGCGGCCACCTTGCGTCCCTGAAAACGGGGGAAATACTCGGACAGCGTGAGTTCAGGGGCCTTTAAGAAGTCTGGGAAGTTGTCATGACGATATGGGGCTAAACGGGTAGAAAGTGCGCACGCACAGCGAGCATTTGGAAATTGTCTCCCAGGGTAAACTCCGGTTCATCAGCTGGATTTTTAAAATTTATTAAAGATAGCACATACTAACTTATAATACCATGGAGAGATGTACACTAAAATATTAAATCAGAGTAGAAGACAAGTCTGTGGTCACAATACCGCATCCCGCAAGGTGACGCGCCCGTACACGAGCATTATTCATAAATATTCACTGCAGCTGCGGGCAATGTTCTTTCCTTCCCTCCACGTTTTGGTAACTTTCATGTTTTTTTAGATCTAACAAACATGAATCATTCTTACATTGGGAAAAGTAAAATATGGTAAAATGAGAGGTGAACCTTTTGTGCATAGAAACACTATACAAGTGTATACCATTAAATATCCTATACGTGGATTGAAGTGGATGCTCTATTCTTACAAGATCATAGGCACAGAGAGGGCACGTTGGGCTCCATTTGTTCACAAAGTTGGCATTAAATGAATTTAACAATAGATTTCGTTTATTCAACCTTGTTGAATAGTCTCTAAAAGATACTATATATTTTAGATACTGAATACGTAGAAATAGAAATAGATAGATACTAAAAATACAAATAGATAGATACATAATATACAAATAGATAGATACTAAATATACAGACAGATCTTTGAGATCTGCACAAATAAACATGATTATGGTCTTGCAGCTCTGCCTTCTCACATACGGGAGACATTAGCTACATGTGAACACAGAGCACTTGCTGTGTTTCTGGTCTGAACCGAAGCGTGTTGTGAATGTAAAATACACACTGGATTCCATAGGCAAGACAAAAAAAAAAAAAAAGATAAATATCTCACTATTAATTTTCTATCGATTGCATGTTGAGATGACAATGTTCTGGATATACTGGGCTACATAAAGCAAATTCTTAAATTTCACCTGTTTTGTTGCACAAATATGAGTGCCAGAAAATTTTAAATCCCATACGCCATTCACATTAAATTTCTGCTGGTGAATAGAGATGCTGTGTGAGAATAAGTACTGGATTCTGGAAACTTCCAGTAAGAAGAAAATGAGGGAATAATCATCTCTAATTTAGACGTTAAAGTCCACAGTTATCATGGAATCCTGACCTCTCCTTAGCTGTTTTATGGCATCTCAGCACTAATACAATGATTCAGAATCATATTCATAAGTTAGAACTCTCATCTTTTGGCAAACTGATTCATTATTTTGTGTATTGTCACCCATAAATTCGATGAAAATAATGATCACAGGGACACAGATTCCTAGTTCTTTAAAATGATATGAATTGTGTTGGTAAATACAAATCTCATTTAACTTTCATTATCTGGGCTGTCCTTCAATTTCAGTTGATCTCTAAATAATTTACCCGTGGGTCTGGGGGAACAATGAATTTTCATAAAAGTGATGTCTTGAAGTACAGTCCAGACACAGAGAAAATACAGAGATAAAGTGATCAAAGGGGTAGCTGTGTCTAGATTATCTATTTATCCTCCGACTTCAGAAACTGCTCAGCCCGGGCCCCCAGCTCCGTTCGAGAAACTAGGGTAAAGAACAGCCGTGCGGTCGCAGCTGTACTTCCAGCGCGTGGGTGCGGATTCCTGAGTAGGGATGATCAGCTCTGACATCCTGCCTCCCGCACAAGCCCCCCACCGTGTGGACGCACAGCGGCGGGTGTGGCCCAGACCAACCCTCCCAGGACAGGTGCTCTGCAGGACGTTCCCTGCAAGGGAAGGCGGATGCTGCCACTAGTGCTGGACATCAGGGACAAGCCTTCGCGCCAGGGACCACCAGGGTTATGTTTCCAAAGAGGACACAAAAGACTTCCCATGGTCTTACAGATGTCAAAAGCTGCAACTATGAAATTCACCTTGGAATGGGGCCTTATTTGGGATTAGAATCTTTGCAGATGTAATTAGTTAAGATGATGTCCTACTGGATTAGGGTGGCCCTAAACCCAAAGAATGCACAGAGATACATGCAGAGAAGGTGGCCACAGGACCACAGAGACAGAGGTTGGAGCGACGTGTCTACAAGCTGAGAGATGCCGAGGACTGCTGCGGCCACCAGGAGAACTACGGATTCTGTCACCGAGTCTCCAGAAGGAGCCAGTCCTGCCGGACCCTCGATGTCAGACTTCCGGCCTCCTGAGCTGCGAGGGAACACTTTTCTGTGGACGTAGCCATGCGGTGTGTGGTGTGCTGTTGCGTAGCCTGGGACACTAACGCAGTATGTATCCTCAAAGTGTCACGAAACTGCAGAAGTCAGAGTTACAGAATTTTAAAAAACTCTTCCTATTTCCTGGAATAACATGATAAAAATAAACCAAATTTAAAGCCAGAGTGCTTTGATATAGTAAAATACTTGATTTTTTTTTTAATCAAGCGCTGCCTTAGCAGGGCTATTTGGCTGTGGAACGGATGGGCAGGACTCCGTTATCTCCACCTTGTGAATGTCACGTGGCTAAGAGTCTGGCAGCAGGTGACAGTCTCAGCTTCAACAGCATAAAGAAAAGGGAGGCATTTTCATGTTTGTGTCATATCTTTCTGGTTATAAAAGTAATATATGCTCATTAAATACGGAAAAGAAATTTTATAGTTGGAAATAAAAGTACCCGCCCATGCGAGCATCCAGATGTAACCACTTCTAACATTTTAGTATGTGGTTTTCCACTTTTTATCTCTGTGTGTGTCAGTGTTTGTGTGCGTTTGCATGTGTGCACGTGTGCATGTGTGTATAGCGCTCTCAAAACATGGCTTAGAAACTCAACACTAAGACAAAACAAGAGTATTTTCCTTTGTCATTAAATAATCTTCTACATGTGATTTTATTAGTATTGATGTATCATAATTCACTTAATTCAATTGTCTTGTCAGGGATACTTGAGAATTTATTTTTTTTCTTCTGATATTATAAATAACAATATGCTGTATCATTGTTCATACATATTTGTTATTTCTTTAACCTGCCATAGAACTACCATTTCCCCGATGATATACAATGTTGACTATTTTTTAAACTTTTAAATTTTTTAATCAATAGAAAATAATTGTACATATTCACGGGATACATAGTGACGTTTAGATACATATAATGTATGGTGATCAGGTCAGTGTAATTAGCGTATCAATTATCTCAAACATTAATCATCTCTTTGAATTGGGAACATTCAAAATCCTCTTCTAGCTATTTGAAACCGTAGAATATACTATTGTTAACTGCAGCATCTGACAGTGGTTTGGAAGGCTAGAACTTACTCCTCCTATCTAACTGCAACTTTGTATCCTCTAACGAACCTCTAACGAACCTCTTCCTATTTCATGCACTTTGTTGCAATCTGTATTTCTTTGCAGATGATGTGTCTGGTCATCTATTTTGTCTATTTTTGTTGGATTGTTTGTTTTCTTATTATTGAATTGTGAGAGTTTTTTACATACTCTGGATAGCAGTTCTTTAACATATATATGTTTTGCAAATATTTCTCCCGGTGTGTGACATTTTTATCTTATTTTATTTTATTTAAAAAAAGAGCTTTCAAAGAGCAACAGTTCTTAATTTTGATGGAGTCCAATTTACTAATGCATTTTCTTTTACGGTTCATGCTTTTGGTGTCATATATAAGAAATCTTTGGCCAAACCAAGGTCACAAAATATTTCTTCAATGAATTCTTTCAGAAATTGTAGAGTTTTTGATTTTATAACAAGGTCTGTAATTTATTTTGAGTTAATTTTTATATATGGAACAAGGTGTTGGTCAAGATTTGTTTGTTTCTTTTAAAGAATTCAATTGTTCCAAAACTATTTGTTGAAAAAAGTCTTTTCTCTGTTAAATTTTCTTTGCCCCTTTGTCAAAAATCAATTGGCCGTATGTGTCTGTCTGCTTCTGGAAGGTACGCTGCTGTGTTCCATTTACCTATTTCTACCCTTTTTCCGGTTCCCGGAGGCTGCATTCCAGCTGCTTTACCATAACCATTCACACCAGCCGTGTGAGGCCCCCACATGTGCTGTTTCTCCTTCAGAACTGTTGGGCTCTTCTTCCTCTGCCTTTCCTTGTCGGTCATTCAATTGGCTCGTCAGTGTCTGAGACACTGGGATTTCGTGTAAAGTTGCATGAAACACATAGATCAGCTTGGAGAGAACCGACATCGTAACCTCACAGAGCCTTCCCTCCGGTCTACGAATGCAAGGTATCCCTCAATTTATTAATGTCTTCTTTGATTTTTTTCATCCACATTTGGTAGTTTTCAGGATACACGTATTTTGTTAGGTTAATCCTTAAATATTTCATGGTTTGGGTGCTATTTTAATGATACTTATATTTTATTTTAATTTCCAGTTGTTCATCACCAGTAATATATGTGTGCAATTGAATTTTGTGCATTGGTCTTGCATCCTGCAGCCTTGCTAAATTCACTTATTAGTATTAGCACCTTTTGGTAGACTCTTCGACATGGTCTGTACGGGCATTTGTTTGCATACAGACTCAATTCTGTTTCTTTCTTCCCAATTTGTTTATTTCTTTTTCTTTCTTTCTTTCTTTTTCTTTTCTCCTTGTTGCACTAGCTGGGGCTGCAAGCACAAATTCCTGCCTCGTTCTTCATCTTAGAGGGAAGGCATTAGCCTGTCGCTGTCAAATGCAATGTCAGCTGGAGCCCTTTCGTGGATGTCCTTTAGGATTTTGAGGAAGTCCCCTTTAATTCCTAGTTGACTTACAAGTCTTTTTGGATTTGGTTTTTAAACCTGAATGGATATTGAATTTGACAAATGCATTTTCTGAATCTATTGAAATAATCGTATTTTCTTTTTGTTCTTTGGATAAAGTAAAGAGCATCGATTACTTTCCTAATGTTGATTCAAAAAAATTCCCATTGGTCATGATATATTATCGATTTAATATATTGCTGGATGTGATTTGTTAATACTATCTTGAGCATTTTTGCGTCTATGTTCATGAAGTATATTGGTCTGCTATTACCTCCCTGTAATATTTACTTGGTTTTTGTATCAGAGTAATGTTGACCTCAAACAAATGATTTGGGCATTATTATTTCCTCTTTCATATTCTGAACAAGTTTATTTACATTTGTTTATTATTTCTTCTTTAAATATTTGGTAGAACTCACCAGGGAGGCTTCCTGGGCCTGAGTTTTCCCTGTTGGAAAACGTAAACTATGAATTTAATGTTTTCAATAGATACAGCACTATTCACGTTTGCTACTTCCGCAGTGAGCACTGCTAGCTTGTGACTTGTGAAGAATGTATTTCATCTAAGCTGTTGTATTTATTGTTATAAAGTAGCTTATGATATTTTCCTATTATATTTTTAGTGTTAAGATCTGTAATAATGGTCTTTTTTTCATTCCTGACATCAGTAATCTGGGCCGTCTTTCTTCTCTCTAATTCTCTACAGCCACAGGTCTACCAATGCTATTAGTCTTTCTAGAAAATCAGCTTCTGGTTTCATCAATGTTCTTTATATTTTCTTGTTTTTAATTTCTTTGATTCTGCTCTTATCTTTACTATTTCCTTCCTTATTGTTTTTGTTTAATTAGTTCTCCCTTTTCTAGTTTCTTAAGGTAAAACTTAGCCTATCGACTTCAGACTTTTCCTTTTTTTAATACAGGTATTCTAATGCTATAAATTTCCATCTAAGCACTGCTTGGATGGTCCATCGATTTTTTTATATTGATTTTCATTTTCATTGAATTCAAACTGTTTTCTAATTTCCTCTGTCACTTTTTCTGTGACCCTTGTACTAACTGACAGTTCCATTTTCAGATATTTAGAGATTTTCTAGAGATTTTTCTGTTACTGATTTCCAGTTTAATTCTATTGTGGCGGGAAAATAAATTATGTACATTTTTAATTATTCAAAATTATGGCCTGTTTTATAGCCTAGAATATGGTACTGACGAATGTTCCATGTGCAGACAAAACACACATTCTGCTGTAGGTAGAGCGGGCTGTAGATGCCATCTGGGTCTTCACGTGGTCACTGCCACTCACTGAGGAGGATTCTTGCTCCGCCGGTCACTGAGATGACCGTGGGAAACTCCAGCCGTAGGCATGACTGAGTCTTTGTTCTGATCTCTCAGTTTTTTTCTACGCATTTGTAATTTCTTTTATTAGAATTGTACCTTCTTTGTAAGTTTTTACTTATGTATTTTTAGTTATGTTATGTCCCTTTTTATCCCTGATAATACACTTTGTTCTCAATTCTAAGTTACCCGATACTGATGCGGCCACTCCACCTGTCTTCAGATCTGTGTTTGCGGGTGTCTCTTTTCCAGGCTTTTAGTTTTATTCTTTCTATGTCTTCCTTTTAAAAGTGAGTTTCTTGTAGACATCATATATTTGGGGCTGAAAATCTAAAAATTTCTGCCTATTAATTAGGGAGTTTAGACGTTTATATTTAATCTACCATTTTACAGGTTTGGTTTTTTACTTGTTCCAACTACACGTTGATCCTTTGCTGTGTTTTTCTACCTTTTAGGTTGAGAATGAATTATGATTTCATTTTTATCTCCATAATTGTTTTATTAGTTGTAACTATTTTTACAATTCTAAGTGCCTGCTCTATGCTTTACTATGATATATTACATATATATGGCATATCTTCATATATATAAAATAAGACATAAAGCATATTTTAATTTGTCACCTTCAAATAATACTACACCACAAAATGCATGGTGTAATAGCTTCAGAATTCTATACTTCCAATTCCTCCTTCCAGATCTTTCTGAAATTGTTTACACACATTTTTATCTTACATATGATTTTACATGTTATATCATGTAACAATTTATTTCACATATTATATCATGTAACATTTTATTCTTTGTTCTTTATACATCAGTTATCTTGTAGAGTAATTAAAAATAAAGGAAAAATATGTATTTTATCTTAATGTATACTCTATGTTTTGTTTAGAGGAAAGTTTCTCTCTGGTATTACATTATTTCTGCCTGATAAGCTTCTTTGTAACTTCTTGAACTGCAGGCCTACAGGCAATGAATTCCTTTCAGCTTTAGTTTGTTTGAAAAAAAAAGTATTTCACCTTAGTTTTTAATGATTGATTTTGCTTGGTGTAAATTCTGAATTGACAGATCTTTATTTCAGCCTTTTATGCTCATCACTTCATTTTCTTCTGGCTTGTGTAGGTTTTGACAACAAAACTCCTGACATTTTTATCTTTGTTCATATTTGTGTAATGGGTCTTTTTCTCTGTCTTCAATATTTGCTTTTAATCTTTGCGTCAGAAGTTTGACTGTGATTTCTCTAGTTTTCAGTTTCAGATTATTTTTTGGTTTTGCTGTTTTTCAGTATTGGGGTTTGCTGAGCTTTTGGGGTTTGTGGTTTGATAACATTCATTTTTTTATCACCTTTGATCATCATCTCTTCAAATAGTCTTCCTGCCATATTCTCTCCTCATCCTCTGGGACTTTGATTACATATCAGTTAAACCATTTGGCATTATCTCACAGCTCTGGGAAAGTGTGTTCCATGTCTTCACTCATTTTCTCTTTGTGTTACGGTCTTGGTAAGTTCTACTGATCTATCTTTAACTTCACTGATTCTTTGCTTCCCTGTATCTCATCTATGCATGAGTCCATCAAAGTAATTTTCATTTCTGACACCATGTTTTGTTTTTTTCTAATATTTCCATTTGACTTTCTTATATTGCCTGTGTCTCTCATGAAATTCTCTGTTTATTGATGTAGCTCTCCTTTCCCTTCTCCCATTAAACATATTAATCTCCCTTAATCATAGAATAGTTCTAACATCTGTGCCATCTTAGGGTCTGGTTCTGTTAATTATTTTGTATCTTGACAATGGTTTATCATTTCTTGGTTTGTGTGTCTTGTAACTTTTTTTAATCAAATGCTGGACATCATGAGTAGAACAGTAAAGAATAAGATAAGTAGGATTTACTCCTGGGAATAACACACCCTTTCTTGTGGCAAGTTGTTATTGAATTAGGTTGCATCATTATATTCAGCAGTTGAACCGGATTTGGATTTTGTTGTCATGGTTGACTTCAAGACCCCACAGCTTCCAAATCCTTTAACAATGCCTTTTGCTTAGGGGAAGTTCTGGGTTGTACAAAAATCTGTCTCCTGTTTATTCGCACACCCCAGTTTCCAGCCATCCCTACATCCTTGCACCACGGAAAAGGATCCATACTCCTCTCCTCCCTCCAGGAGTAGAAAGCAGTTGTTTTATACTCAGTACTTGCATCTTTATCAAAGAGGCCCCCAGAGCTGCCTCACCCCCCCAATATGAGGACACAGCAAGAAGGCGTCATCTGCAAGCCAAGAGGAGAGCCCTCTTCACGCCCCACCACGCGAAGATCTGGCAGCCAGATCTCTGACGTCCAGAACTGTGAGAAGGAAACGTCTGCTGTCCAAGCCCCGCAGCCTGAGCCCACCAAGGCAAGAGCCCAGTACGGCCCCAGCTCCTGGTGCCGAGCCTGCAGAGAAGGGCATACAGACGGTCTGTCTGATGAATGCAGAGAAGAATGTGAACATTAACATTTGTTTCTACACTTAGAAATGTCCAAGAGGCTTTTTTTTGGATCTAAATATAACAGCAGATGGTTATCATTCTCATCACAGATGAGTCCAGTATATTTAAAAAATAAAGGTCTTTATAATGCTTATTAAAATTTAGATGGGTTATCCAAATTCACTCAAACTGTGCTCATATTATCTGAGACCTGTACCATGCACTTAATTCTTAACCAGCGGTAAGTGAGGGGTGGGCAGTGTTATTCTCACAAGCCACCCACCTAATCTCTACCCAGAGTGACCCAACTCAGTTCGACAAAAAGCACGTTACCAAACAAAACTGCTTGCTAATGCCACATCATCTGAGTTCATGGTACAAAGAGCATTAAAACAGCCGTGCAAATAAAAAAGTGCTCAGAGAATGATTAGTGCTTAAAAATTACTGTCTATGCAAGAAAAGAAAATGAGCTTAGCTCACGAAGCCTGCTTGAAATGAAGCGGTTTGACTCACTCTGCCAGCGCTCTGGGAGTTCTAATTCTGTGTCTTTGATTAATTTAAAGGAGATCAGTAAAAAGCTATCTGATTCTGAGGCCACTTACTTCTGAATATATAAATTTATAACAATACTGATCAACATAATGTAAAGATTATATATTTATGTATTATACATTGCATAGTACATATTTACATACATTTATATATTTTTAAATTTTATAATGTATCTGCAATGTAAGTATAACATACACACTTATTAGTTTATAATAGGATGTAAAAATTTAATAGTAATGCTTAATAATAACAACATATCTGAGAATTTACACCTAAACATCTTAATAGAGCTGTGTTTTCTCGTTGATTGCAGTGAAATCGAAAGGTGTCTCCTCGCTTTCAGCTGCTGGGGGTTCGCCCTCCCCTTCCCATCCACTCATTCCCCCTCGCAGACACTCTGTTAAACAGTCAGTAACACATAAACCACCTCTCAAATGTATTCTTCGAACTAAGGGACAGACAACATACGCTTTCCAAAGCTGGGCAATTTCTAATAATTCTAATATATATCAAAAAATCAAATTTTTCATGAAGCAATTCAGAAACTCCTTCTCAAGAACAAATGCATTAGATTATTATTAAATTACCTTTGGCATCAAGACATTTCTCCCCCAGAAGATAAATATAATTCTAATGTTATATTCACTTATGATCCTTAAGTCAAGGAAAAAACGGGGAAGAGAAAAAGCAAAGATTTGACAAATAGTAGACTAGGTTAGAATGAAAGGTTATTCTAATATTTATTACATTTGTCAAAAAGTCAAAAGGTAAAATTAACATAACTTTTATTCTGATAAAGTGAGAAATGCAATTAAAACCACAGTGAGATATCACCTTACCCCGGTTAGAATGGCATTCATCAAAAATTCCAAAAATAGATGTATGTGTGGATACAGAGAGAAAAAAACACCTCTACACTGTAGCTGGGACTGCAAATTAGTATGACCTCCATGGAAAACAGTATGGAGAGTCCTCAAAGCACTAAAAGTAGACCTACCATTCAATCCAGCAACCCCACTATTGGATATTTACCCAAAGGAAATGAAGACTTTTCATCAAAAATACACCTGCACCTGAATGTTTATAGCAGCACAATTCACAATTGCACAGATGCGGAATCAACCCACGGGCCCATCGATTCATGAGCGGATTAATAAAATGTGGTATATGTACACCATGGAGTTCTACTCGACCACAAAAACTATGAATTAATACCTTTTGCAACAATCTGGATGGAACTGGAGACCATTCTCCTAAATGAAGTGTCTCAAGAATGGAAAAACAAACAGCACATGTACTCACTATTAAATTGGAATTAAGCGATGAGCACACGTGTGCACAGAGGGAAGTAAAACTCAGTGGAAACCAACCAGGGGGAGGGAGGAGAAGGGGAGGGGCAAAAACCTACCTAAGGGGTACTATGGACACTGTTTGGGTGACAGGCACACCTATACCTGGGACTCAAGCATTACAAAAGTGATCCATGTAACCTAAAACATTTGTACCCCCTTAATATTTTGAAATAAAAACATAGTAAATATGTGTCATGCATTAAACATACTATTAAACGTATCAAATATGCACCACAAAATAGTGAGTAAACAATGTCCATAACATAGAAAATCTATGAGCGGTTGCCGTGAGCTTCTCCAGCTAGACAGACATTCAGCGTGTTTACAGCACGAGCTCCCTAAGAAGAAGATGAAGCCAATGCTGCAAAACATCTCTATGATATTCAGGGATAAGCTGAGAAAAGGAACGTTCGCTCCAAGATTAAGTTGGAACCATCAAACTGATTTCACTGTTTTAAAACTAAATTTGCTGATTATTTTCATGGTAGTTGTTGCCAATGCATTAAGAAATTAAAATATTATTTTTTCCTAAATCAAAAGAGCCATGCAAAGCCACATCATCCCCACAGAACACAAGCCATCTAGTCATCGTCATCATCATTAAACAGGAACACGAGCATCTTAATGCAGGGTGTTTGCGTGCACCCTGCCCATTCAGACGCCCGCCAATCACCAAGCCACCAAACATCACGAGGCAAGACGGCAAGCTTCACTGGAGAACCATTACGACCCGTGAGAAACACAGGGGTTCAGCTGTCCTCCCTGACTCATCGCCAAGCAAGACTCACAGCACAGTGGAACAAACATGTAGGCAAACCGAGAAGAAAATAAATATATCTCCTAAACCAGCGCTGCATTATCCACAGGAACATCTTATTGCTAAATTTTAGAGACACATATTGAGACAAGCTTGGTAGGCAGGAAATTACAGGCAGATAATGTGTTTCTAAAGTCATAAAATATTCCATAATGGAAGGTGTTGCAAGATGATTTTGGCACAGGCAGCATTTGCTTTCATAAAATGATCATATGTTAAGGTGATTTTGAAAATCAATTTAAAAATTCACGGGATGATTTTATTCTCCTGTTACTATATAGGTTTATTTTACAATCTTTCATCCAGGGATTGTTTCATGTGAGTCTGTTCCAGGACAAGTGGTCTTTCAGGTCACTAGACTCCAAAGATAGAACAAAATCCATCTTCCAAACAGGGCACTTTATAGCCCATCTCCACTATCACCTCCAGTGTGAAGGAAAAATCCACGAAATCATTTATGGAGCTGTGTCCCACAGACCAGTGAACTTCACAGCACGCACCTCACGCCAGACAAGTAACATTTTTTAATGCGTTGACTGATCAATTAGTGCCCTATTAGGAGCTATCAGTAGAAATCATGGTCCAATCCTAAAAGTGGACACTGAGTACGATTTTGTGCACATCCCCTCAGCCAAATCGTCATCTTAAAAATGGATCCTATATTCAAAAAAATAGTAAATAAGCTACCCAAGACTCAATTTTTATTAAAAAAGGATTCATGGTCATGAAAATAAATTATATTTTACCAAGAGAATTAGTTCATTAAAATGACAAATACGGTTTTCATACCTAAAATCCACTTATGACCAAAGCAAAAAAAATTGTACACCGTCAGTGTTATTTTGGCACTGACCTGGAATAGGCTGAGATGTTAACACCACCGTGGGCAGCGGTCTGCAGACAGCAGCTGGCCGCGACAGAGACACCGCTACCTGATTGGCCAGCAGGTGAGGCTTTTCATGCCCGTGGAACAATCTTGACTCCTCAGGATGTATCCACGTTGAGTCCAGAGCAAAGGAATTATTTAGGAAGATCTGTCCAAACATAACGCAAGTATAACATGTACGGTAAGGCACGTGACGAAGCTAAACACTACCATGCAAACGTTGACGTTGTCTCGTGCTGATCAAACACTGGGCAATCTACGAACACAGACTCTAGCAGCACCACTCCAAACTTAGAGACAGCGCTACAGGGCTCGGGTACGGATCGTCTCCTAGGTGAAGTCCCCTGGGCTCTTCTTCAACTACGGACCTGGTCACTGCAGGCCAGCGGTCAGTGGTCAGTTTACAGATTGAAAAATCACCATGGGGTCGTTAATATGTTGGACAGTAAGTGAAGGTTTTACTTTTTCTCCAGTTTCCATGTAAGCCAAATGTAGTCAGCAAATTTGGATTCAAAAGCAGGGAAAAAAAACATCAGAAAGATGAAAGTGCAAAGCAGTAATAGCAATAAAAACTTACTTTTACAATTTTAACTTATGTTATATAATGTTTAAGGCTAGATTTTGAACATGGTTACAGACTTAAAAACCAAAAATTAAAAAAAAAAATTCTGATTCAGAAATTGGAAATTGTAGATTGTTCTATGGAATCCAAGTATTTTAAGCTAAAACAAAATAGTCCTCCCAATTGGCTGATGTTTTTGAACAGACCAATCTAATTCCAAAATGATCTCTCTATAATTTATTGCAATTAGAAATTAGATGGTATGTTTGTTGTTACAGCAATACCCAACAACTTAATAATTAAAAGCCCACTTATCCAATTAAATTACTCGCATACCTTACAATTAGGTATCCTTTTATCTATCCAACTTTTCCCAATAGGAGGCGGAAGAGCAGAAGGGCTGATGACGTGTGGGAAAAGGGGCACCAGCTCCACAGCAGAAGCGGGGGGCAGTCCCAGGGGCGCAGAAGGGCCCCCCAGCAGCCACTGCAAGCCAAGAGAGAGAAGGCAGTGCTCATTAGCCAGCTCATTCACTCTGTTCTGCACCGACAGACGCTGAGATTACTGCTTTGAAAAAGGAATTTTAAAATGTGTGCATTTGATCATGAGAAAAATCTCCTCTTTCCCCAGCCGAGAAAGAGTATAAATATTTATCAAAGTTTTCAATACCTGAATCATCACAGAGCACTACCAACACTGCATTCTTCAATATCGGAAAAGAGCTTCCAAGCACAGAACCACGAGGAGGACGTGGTAAGACATGGGTTTCTGCCCTTAGATAATGAGAGACCACCATGGAAAGGAGAAACGCTGGGTATTCCTTCTAGAATTCTTGAATGTTTTAAATAACATTTAGCTGTATAGAGCTGTATATTATAAAATTCCTTTCAGTGTAACATTTTGTATTAATTACATTTGTCATTTTAAAAACACTTAACTAATATTTTGAAAATGGAAATACCTAAGGAGTTAAGATTCAAAGTTTCCCAAGGCTCCCCAATACAAATAGATTCTAGAGCAAAGAAAATCCAAGTATCAGATAACCCAAGGTCCCAATGCACAGAATAAAACAGGGAATGTGGGCAGGGGCGGGCGATTCAGGACACTGTCTCCCGAATTGAAACAACCAAACCCTCATGGGGAGAGCCAGTAAGATGTTTTGCTTGATGACAGCGAACCCCTCAGTATCTATTGTTTTAAAAGCATTTTTTGCAAATTTTCCTATCACATGAAAATGTTCCTCTGGTCCTAAATATTGTTACTTAATAGAAAGCGTGTAGCATCAAATATTTAAAATATCAATACTAAGTGTTTGGGATTTTTCTTTTTAAATGTATCCAAGGAAAAAATGCAGTTTTCTAAACAGAAAAAGAAAATGTAGTTCCTTGACATTATATACCTCTAGTGGTAGCAGGCTGATATAACAACCCCTCCAAAATATGGCAAAAACTACCAACTTTTATTCAATAAAACCCAATATGAACTGCATCACACATCAAAATACAACATCCAGCATCACAAAGATGATGTACCATTAAGTCTAAAGACCAATTCTGGAGGCGTTTAATATATTTCAGAAAAGCTCATGCGATAATACTGGGAATTCAATTAATTAAACGGTGTGTTCCTAACATAACACTCATTTGAATATGCCAGTGAGGTCAGTGCTCGGAATGGAACGCTTGCTATCCCCGCTCCGGATGCGCCTGCACAGCCGGACAGCAAACGCGGGATCCTGCCCAGAGCAGCCTGCCTCGCTCCGCTGCACCGGTAACCAAAGGTACCGTCACTTTTTCTTCTTAATTCCAGGCTTTAAACGCCAAACTCTTGTAAAGCGCACGACGGCATCAGCGAAACCGGTGGGCCCGGGCAGGCCTGGGGGAGGAAGACGCCGGCGGCCTTCCCCGGCGCTGAGGCAGGGTTTCCCGGCTGCCGCTGGCTCGCATCCCCCAAGCGTCGCCCTGGGTCTGTTCCAGGGGGAAGGGGGACGAGCCCGAACAGACCAGAACCAGAAGCAGCTACGGACCCGGCCTGCCTTCCGAGCGCCGCCGAGGCTGGGAGCCCCAACTCCCCCCGCTTCAGCACCGCGCCCCGGACAGCGACCCGGGCCGGGCCAAAGTTGCGGCCGCGTCCCCAAGCCGCCGCGCGGGGGACCGGGACACGCAAAGCCCGCGGGACGCAGAGCCGGACGCCGGGGCGCGAACTTTCCCGCAGGTGCCCGGCTGCGGGCTGCGCCAGGGCCGGGGAGCGGGGGCGCCGCAGGGCAGGGACCCGGGAGCGGGGGACGGGGACACGTTACCTGCCCGGGCAGCGGGCGGTGCGCGGCGGCGGGGTCCGGCGCGGAGGGCGGCGGCAGCAGCGGCAGCAGCGGCTCGCCCGGGGCCGGCCAGCCGGGCAGCGCGGGCACCAGCGGCGCGGCGGGGGGCTGGGCCGCGGCGAGCAGCACCGGCGGGGGCGCGACCCCCGCGCCGAGCCGCAGCAGCCCGGCCGAGCCCGGGACCAGCCACAGCCAGGGCGGCGGCGGCGGGTCCGCGTTCATCGGCCAGAGCACGGGCTGCCGCGGCCGGGGCTGCAGCTGCCGCCGCCACCGCTGGAACCTGGCGCCCGCCGGCCTCCTCCCTCGCGCGGGCGCGGGCGGCGGCGGCGCGGGCTCCGGAGCGAACTCGCCGGGCTCCGCCGCGCGGCCGCTCGCTCCGCCCCTGCCCCGCGCGGGGAGCCCCTCCTCCCGCCCGCGCCGCCGCCCCCGGCCCGGCCCCCGCCCCCACCGGCGGGTCCCCAAACCCGGACCCTTCCCCTTCTCCCCGCCCCAGGCCACTGGCCTCCACGGTCCCCCTTCCCCCAGCCCCGGCCCCCGCCCTCCTCTCCCCCGGCCACCGGCCCCCCCATCTCTCCCGCAGCGGGTCCCCAGCCTCGGCCCCCTCCCCTGCCTCCCCTGGCCGGTCACCAGCCCCACCCCACCCTCCCCCGTGCGGGTCCCCAGCCCCGGCCCCGCCCCTCTCTCGCCTGCGTCCTGGACCTGGGGGCGGGGACCAGCGAGGGCGCGCGGGGCCGGGATCCAGCGGATCCGAACCGGCCCGTCCCGCTGCCCGACTGGGGCAGAGGGCGCCGATGGGGGCCGCGCCAGCCGCGCTCTGCCGGGTTTAATTGAGTCCAGACGGGGCCCCTGCTGGGTACTGGGCTGCAGATCTCGAACTGAGTGGCATCTGACGCTATCAGATAAATCCGCCACTTTGCTGAGGCTGCAGCAGACCCGGGCCAGGAACTTGAGCCGTCGGTGCCTGGTCTAAGGTTCCACGCCCCCCATGCCTGCTGGCCTCGGCGTCCGCCTTTGCCTCGTGGCCCGCACCCCACGCCCCCCTCGCTCCCATGCGAGGCACCAGGAAGGCGACCTCAGGGCCTTTGCACAAGATGTCCCCTTTGCCTGGCAGGTTGCCTTCTGTGAACTCGTCCCGTATCCCCCAGCACGGCCCGTGCTTCTCCGTCCCCCCGCCCTCGGGCTCCGCAGCTGCCCCCGCCCAGCTGCCCGCCGGGCAGACAGAGACAGACCCTGGCTCCCCCGACCTCTCCGGCTGAGCTCGGGCGGCCAGCCCGAAAGAACCGAGCCGGCTCGGAGCAGGCTACGCAGTCGCCGCCAGGCGGCACCAGGCGGCACCGGTCCGCTCTCCCCACCCCCCACCCCCCACTCCCCCTGGGCCACAGTCCCAGTTCCCCTGGATGCCGGCGCCGTCGCAGTCCCTGGGCCCCCAGGACACGGCGCTGTCCCGACCGCGGCCGCAGCGCCACCTGAGACCCAGCCCGGCCCAGAGCAGAGACTTCCGTGAGCTACTAAATCCTTAGGGCGCTAAACTGGAGAAACCCAAGCACAGCTAACGCCATCGCCCGCGCAGTGCTTCTTGGGGGCGTTTGGAGGGGCTTCCTGAGCGCCCGAAGCAGAGGGCGGTGTTCTGACCCCCCGTGTAAGAGCTTGCATGAAAGGCAGCCCCGCACCCCGCCTCGGTGGGAGGGCACGCCCCGCCCACCTGCGCCCACCTGGGACTCTCATCACCTCTCAACTCATTGCCCGCCACCCTCCTGAGATGGACCGAAGTCCCCGGGTGCTTTCAATTTGCTTCTAGGGCTGTTTCCTCACTCTCCTGATTTGCTTAATTTCCTCCTGGCCTGGCATGATTTCTTTCAGATCCGGGCATATGCTAATTTACATAGCTGGCATCTCCATATTTTCTTCTATGCAAACCATTTTTCAATTAGCAAGTTTCTCTCTCTCTGTGATGCAAAAGTACTGACAACATTTTTTTTCTCACCTAAAATCAGAAAGCTCTGCAGATTCGGAGGCTGTTACTATTCACCAAAGCCCTTAATCCATGTGCGTGCAGTTGTGCGTGCACACGTGTTGTGCATGTGTTGATGTTGGCCACAGCCGGACTGAGGTGTCTGGCCGGCATCTCTAGGCTGGCTAGTGTGGGCCCAGTTCCTGGTCCTGTTTCAGTGTTTATTTGTCCCTTCCTCACTGTTTGGAGGGAGGATGGAGGCCACGAGAGGTGGCGCCAGGCTGGCAGACTACTCTCCGCCCCGGGCAAAGCTTTCCCTGTGTGGGCCCTGTCCCTGGGAGGGTGGAGTCAGCCACGCTCTGTGGTTTCCTTTGTGCTTCAGGTTTCCTTTGGGGGCGTCCTACCCCCTTCCCATACAGCATTGTCCCCGGAGTGGCTCTGCCAAAGTCAGCTTTTGCCAACCAGTAGTATTCCGTCCTGGCTGCCTAGCGTCCTACGCTCATGGTGCCTTCGGAGACTGCGTCATTCTGAACAAAAGCCAGAAAACCACAAGGAACTCTACGTGAGGAACTTCAAAGTAGCCCAAACTCCTATGCTGTGTCCTGCCACAGGCGCGCCTGTGTTCACGTACTGCAGTGCTTTGAACCCTTTTTGTGTACTGTGCGGTGTGCTCGAGTCTGGGAAACAGCCCTGGTGACACAGTGGCAATTAGCAAGTCCCACTAATTAGTGGCTATGACCCGGACCCAGGAGACGGGCTCACGTCCCCAGTTCTGGCTCCTGTTTCAGTAATTCATCTCAGGTTTGCCCCTCGCCTCCCCCCACTCTGCCAGAAACCACCCTACACCCCGTGGACGGGAGAAGCCTCCACGGACACCCTCTGCCAGTGGGCATTTGAGAGGACTCCGTGAACCCGTGCCATGAAGGTCATAGAACATCATGATAACGGTTGAAAAGCAAAGGCAGAGAGGGCGTGAAGAAGACAGGGGAGGGTGTCAGCTGTCACTCAAAGAAGCAGGACGCCACCTTCTCCCTGGGAATCAGAAACCGGCGAATGCCCATCTGAGCCGAGGCTCCAGCCAGGGAGACGCCTGCTGCTGGTGGCACAACTGCCTGCCCGTCAGCGCCCCCAGAGGTCGGCCTGGGCAGGGCAGGTGGCTGGCACCCGGGAAATCTCCCTGCAAACATCAGTGAGAAATTTGCTTTATAAAGGGTTTTGCATACATTCTAGTCTCCGTCTCTTCTAACCGATAACAACCTTAAGTCCGTCCATATTATTCAGGCAAAACCAGCAGAAATTTCTTGCTAAGATGAGACAGGATGTCACCTAAGAAGGGAAGAGCCACAGCAGGAGAAAAGGTGAATTATCTGCATATGCTAATGATTCTGAATTGTTTATTACCTTTCAAGAAGAAACAATGTGGAGTGTTAGGGAGAGAGCAGTGGAATAAGATTTTGCAGCCTGTAGAAGAGCGGTGTTTTTTGCTTTTTTAAAGTTACTTTATTTTGTTTTTCTAAATAAAATAGAATTTTTAAAGAAAAGGTGGGGAAGGATGAAAACGCTTCCTTCCCGGCCTGTGGAGTTAAAATAAACACCGGGGACGGGAGGGAGGTCGAGGACCCAGATGACACCCCCCCCAGCTCCTTGCACCGCCCACCCGCCCACGCTGCCAGAACATCTTTCCAAAACAAATTCCGCTCAGACAGGTCCTTCCCTGCTGAAAACCCGCCAACCTCGAGATGCTGAACCCTGGAAGGAAGCCACAGAAGCCAGCCGCCGCCACAGGAGCCAGGCGCACCCGGGAGAGGAGCTGGCGGGGTGACACCCGACTCAGCGTGGGTGAGGAGGAGGAGGGTGGGCGAGCCTGGCTGGGGAGGCTGCGGCTGAGCACCGTCCCCCCCGCCCCAGAGACGAGGGACCTTTGAGGATGGCCAGCGGGCAGAGGGGCTGCAAAGACACACTGGCTTGAGGTCACCTGAAAGGTCCGGGGTCACCTGAAAGACCTGTCTTGGTCACAGCTGGAAACTTCAGTCAGGAGAGGGTCTTGGAAGGAGCCTCAGAGCTGGAGTTCACACAAAAACAGAGTGGCCGCTGTCCCTGGAGATTGAGATCGAGGACGTGGATGGGATCACCAAGGCCAGCACAGGGGGAGGAGGGGAGGCCATTCCGGGGGTCGAGTGATGGGAAAAGAGGCTCCCTAGGAAACAGGAGGGAAACCGAGGCGGCACACAGGGCCCACAGGCCACCCGGGCAGGCAGGAGCGTGCTTGTTTCCTGGAGGGAATATAGTTGTTATCGTCATAAATGGCTACCGCAGCATCGCTAGAAGACGCAGGTTGGCGTGGCAGGCCAACACCCCCGAGCTCACCTGCTGGCAGCCTTCCCTCCATCCACCTCTCTGCGTGTTAATGTCATGTGGGGAGAGCGTACACGTTATAGCTCATCTTGCAATACACTACTGCATTTTATACTAACTGTATCTCAGTGTAAGTAGTTTTAATTTAGCTTTACTATATATAACTTTAAATCGTAATTCTCACACAATATCATAGCACGAGCATTTTCCCACATTATTTCTTAGAAGAAACCACTTATCAATAGCAGAGCAAGTACCTCAGAGAGCACAGGTGGAAGGCTGGGCCAGTGCGCCCTGCGTCTAACGGGAGGCTGTGAATGCACATCCCTGTGCCGACCTTGGGGCTCAATAGGGTCACGGGTATGAAAATAGCACCCTGATCGCTGGCACAGAGCACACGTGTCACAGCCGTGGCTCCCACCAGGGCCTGCTCGGAGGGGCACACCCTAGCTCACGTGGGTGGCTGGGGCGTTTGGTTAAACCCTGTGTGCCTGTATCCAGATGGGGGCAGGGACCCCACACAGGGTCAAGCAGGGAAGTGGCAGCTGCAGGAGACCCCCAGGCTGCCCCCGCCCTCGCCCACCATGCCCCAGCCCTGTCCCTCCTGGCGCCCAGGCGCTCACCGCACTGTGCCCTGGGCAGCTGCTGGCCGGAGCCCCGAGGCCCTGCGTGGAAGGCCCTTCCGCTGCGTGTCTTCGCTGGGGCCTTCGTGTGTAGAAGCGCGTGTTCCCTCCCCTCCGGAACACTGTCCCCTGAAGTGGCTCTCTGGCCTTCCCCAGCCCAGACCATGTCCACACGGGGCCACCTCCCGAGTGTTGGCTGAAGGACAGTGAAGCTCCCCAGGGCCTGCCTCTCAGTCTCCTGCCCGGAACGTGGGACCTTGTCCCTGTCCCTCTGCTGGCTTGTTGCGTCCCCTCCCCAGATGCGGGCCTGCCTGTCTGACCACTCCGCTCTGGACAGGGCTGCTGCCAGACAGACCCCACCTTGGCAGGGGCCCAAGTCCCAAGTCTGGGGACACTTCTGAACACATTCCTTCCTCCTCTTCTGAAAGAGCCACCTTAGCCTCCCTCCCCGCCTGTGCACTCAGAAATGCAGTTACGGAACAATCCCACACTCTGTTCTTAACACGCCTCTGCTCCCCCAGCCGCCGCTCGGGCTCCGGCAGCCACTGTCCCCGAGCGTCTCCTCCCCCCGGGCTTACTGTTGCGGTCCTCCTGAGACCCCAGCCCCTTCGTGAGACACCTGCCCAGACTCCCCCCGACTCGTTTAGTACAGACAAGGTCACAGACTCACCGGTGGGTCGAATGACGCACACCCCCTGCAAAACATATGTCCACCCAGAACCTCCGCAGGTGACCTTGTTTGGAAAACAGGTCCTCGTGGACGGAGCTAATGCAGGGATCATGAACTGAGAGCGTCCCAGACACCAGCATAGCCAGGGATAAGCTTAACATTAAAACTTTATTTTAAAATATATTAGAATATTTTATAACGTAAAAATTTAACTATTCACGATCAAAGACTGGCGGTATAAATGATAAAATATTCATATGATAGAATACTATTCTGCCATTAAGATGGTGTTACAGAAGAATATTAACCAAAAATAATTACGTATTATATATTTAAGTAAAAGAAATCCACCTGCCTATCCATCACCTATAGGACATATAGAAATGTCCCAAATAATGCACAGAGTGACATGGGGGCTGGGCTCCGGGGACGCTCAGGTCACGACCGAGGCCGCCGCAGGAAGGAAGGGCCCCCCACGCCTGTGCCTCCCCCGCCGGTCCGCCGCCGCCCCAGGCCCCGCTGTGCCGGGACGCTGCACATGCCGACCTCGCTGCTTGGCTGGGTCGAGAGCCCCACCGCAGGACCACGCGCTCTTCCCGCTTCTCTTCCGCCGCACATGTTGAGAAAGTAGCGGGTGCTGAGGAGTGGAACAGGAGAGCCCTGAGCTGCACTGGAGACCCAGGCCCGACACAAAGGCTCCGGTCTCGTGGCCACGTCCGTCCGACAGACGGCCCCGCGGCGAGGGCTCCACAGACTGCGCGCTGCAAGCAGGTGCCCAGCCAGGGAGAGGAGGGACCCAGCCAGCCCTCTGCCAGACCACGTGTCCACCCAGAGGGCACCTTCCTGCGAATGGCACCAGGATGCCGCAGCCCACCCAGCTCCATTTGTTCTGCTCTTCACAGCCAGGAGGGCCAGGGCGGACAAGAACGCGGGAAAGGACCTGAGAGCAGAGCGAAGCCGTGCTGGGTGGGGGCCGCGGGGAGCTGCCGGCAGCTGCACTCCCAGGACAGGCTCTCGGCACCGCCGGGGCTCCCTGCAGCCCACCCCTGCCCACGGCTGCGTCCTGCGCCCTTTACTGTCCCGAGACTGTCTGGCAGCACCAGCTGCTGCAGGAAGATGATTTACGGGGCGCTGGCGACAGGAAGGGGTGAAGGACGGCTCTGTGCATCCTCACACGCCGCGCCATTTCTCCGCCTGATGTTCAGAGCACACATACGGTGGCGTGATTTGTGGGTTCTGGTGACATGAAATCGTTTGCATTTTCTATACAAAGCCCAAGCAAACGACGAGAAAGCCATAATGATTCGTGTTAGGGAGGCCTTTTCCCACTCAGAAAACACACAGCTGTCCTGTGTTGACGCAAACATGTACACTCCCATGAGGTTGGGTTTTGTACACGGGAGCGTGCTGATCTCACGCAGATAAGCGACCGTGTTAACCCTGCTCTGAATTCCCCGATGTAAGGGTGTTCCCCGATGTCTTACCTGGAGCTGGGAAGGGGGCAGGGACTCCCGCATCCACGTCCCCGTGGAGGGACACCCTGGGCTGTCGCTGGGCTTATTACACCGGGGGGCGGGCGCACTGCACTTGGACCAGCAAGAGGACACCACCAGAAACACGACAGCAAATGGCTGCAGGAAATAATTCAGGAGCAGACACGGCTTGGTCTGAATGGGGAGAAACATGGATTATCGAGTGTGTTAATAACAAATTGTCCTGTTTGGGGCATTTCTAACAGCACAAGGCAACCAGCGACCAAGGAGCAGCCCCGCTGAGCCCCGAGCAGGTAAGAACCTTGGGCAGTAACACTCCGAAAATCATCTGCTCCTTGTTGTCAGAGGCTGATCAGCCTCCTGCAAACACAGAGCACACGGCGCTTTGTAAAAGCTCACCGCCCTGCACTTCTCCAGCGGAGAAGCGGCGGATTCCAACAGAGTTCCAATGGGCACAACTCCAAGCACGGGGTCTGAACTCATGCCTTAGCCCGGAGCACCTTCCTTCAGAGGCCCCAAGGATAGGCTCCCGAGGAGAGAGTGTTCTGGGCCATTCCTGGTGGCTCGACACCCGCCAGCACATGCCTGAGCTGATCTGATTCTGAAGCTACGGCGGCACACCCCCTCCGTCAGCAGCATCTGCGCGAGCACGGACGCAGCGCCCGCAACGCAGGCTGGGTGAGACAGGATCACCAGTGCCCAGGTCGAGGCCGCGGTGTGAGCTGTGTGCTGGTCTCCGGGCACGGAGGGCAGGTGGAAGTGGCGATCCTTCAGCCCACCCAGCTACCAAGGGGCATTGCCAGGCCGGTGAGATTCTCTGTGCAGGAGTCCCTGGGAGCCTGGCGTGACATTTGGTCAGGACCCATGCAGTGGAACAGCAGTGTGGCTCACGGCTGCTAGGTATGCACCAACCCAGACGTGATCCTCAGCGGTCACACACACGCGGCATGCTGCTAAAGTTCCCGAAGTGTCAGGAGGAGGGTATGTCTCTGTGCCTGTTTAAAAGAGAGAAATGGACGCAAAGAAAAATTTGGCAATTTCGTTGATAGGACTGGAATTCAGACCCGGGCAGCCTGAGTCCAGAGCCCAAGCCTCCCAGGAGAGGGGCCAGAGTGCCCAGGATGTTGCCGAGGTGGGAGGGACGTCAGGTGACCAGTGGACATGCCGGCCTTGTCCTGTGTGTGTTCACACTCCTCCTTTATCTTTGGAAGAGTTTGGGGCCAGACAGCTGTTCTTGACCAATCTCCGATTTGGAAGCTGCATGTCATCCTGAGAGGTGACAACTTTTAAATCCAAATTCTCTACTCCAGATGGTAAACCACATTTCAACATGAAAAACCGAGGAGACTAAGTGCGGTCTCTGCACCATTGAGTACCTCAATATTTTTCACCTTGATAAAATAGTTTTAGGGTAAGGAAAAAAACAAGAATTTCATAGAAGATATTCTGTTTTTTCTTCCCGGGAAAATTAACTTAAATAATTCTCTGCCTTCAGCAAATAATGTCACTTAACCTTTTCCGTGACTCTTCCAACTCGTTAATAAACATACTGAAACACACTTGCCTTGGGGCCAATCCCCGGGCGTCTGACTTCTGACCTTCTCCATGTTCGGAGTCAGACAGGGTAAGAGTTTCGATCATCTGAGAAGTCGGTGGCAAAATAGAGATGTGTACATGGAACCGGGGGGCCCGAGAGAGATTGGGGGTTCATCAGGGACCCCAGGAGGGACAGCGGGGCACTCACTGCTGACGAGCCTGCTCTGTGAGCTTCTGGGGCTGCCGTGAAACCAGGCAGGGTGGGGACGACTCCGGCCAGGTGGGCTCTTGCCTGCAGGAAAGCACCTGTGACACCCTCAAGCTGCCAGGCAGGTGCCCCACGCCCCAGCCCCCAGGGACCTGCCTCTCGTGAGAGCCCCCGGGGGGCCCGGAAGCAGCCCCCAGCAGAGCAGCGCAGTGCATCTTTCTGGTCTCTAATGCTGCAGGTGTTACCGCCTAGGGGCCAGGCACCAGACACAGCGTCACGCAGTTGCCTCTGGCCCTCACGGCCACACGCCGGGCGATGAGGGTGGAGTGGCAGCTCCAGTGAGATGACCGAGGCCTGAGCTTGTGAGCAGGTCTGAACCCAAGGGTGCCCAGCGTGGGTCCAACAGCCCCACGCCTCTCCCCTACCCGGCAAAGCGCCTACGGCTCCCCTGACCTTCTCAGAACAAGGAGAGGGATTTCCTGTCCGCTCACACCACTTCCGAAGGTACGTTACGGTCCCTGTCCCCAGCTCTGCTCTGCGTGACGGTCACCCCTGTCCTTCCTCTTGCTGTGGGTGGAGTCGAGTGGGGAGGGGAAAGTAGGGCCCAGGCCCGGGGCGAGGGCGGGAGTCATCTGAAACCCCTTCCTCCCCTGCACCGAGACCCCGGCCATAAGCAGCACGTGCAGAACTGGGCTGTGTGCTCAGAGCCCGGAACACAGTAGACTCGGCGTTCACGCATGTGCTTGTTGCGGGAGGATCTTATCAAATATACATGTTTAAAAAATCTCCCAGTATGAAAAACATTTTTTTACAAAATGATATAGTTACAATTTTTAAAAAGCTCAAGGCTGAATTGGCCGAAAAGTAGGGGAAATACTGAGAGGCCAAAAATGACAAGAAAACCCCAAATAAAGAGATGATTAAGCTGACGCCATCATCTGACCGGTGACAATACTTGCTCCTGGTGACCACAGCTCATCCCCAGGAAACAGGAGTCGAGGACCAGAGGCTGCCTGAGAGACCCCTCGCTGGTCTAGGTCCAGGAAGGTGGCATCCTCACAGCGGACGGGGAGATGCTGTTTTGCAAAAGAGGACGGTTGGGAAACGCGTCAGCACCTGGTTCTGGGCAGAGGCGGGAGGACGCCACCTGGGAACTCGCAGAATGGCAGGCCTTCCCCGCACGGGGCGGAGTCAGCGTTCGCGCCACCTGTGGGAAGACTGAAAAACAAAACAAAACACAAACCAGCTCAAAGTGGCTCCTGACGCAAAGTGGCCCCGGGCGTCTGGCAAGAAGGGACAGAAAACCCTGTGATGGTGCCCGTGAAATCCAGTCCCCAGGGAGATGCGCAGGAACAGATCAAAGGGACGTGTTCCCGTTCAAAGCAGAGGCGCCCAGGAAAGAGGCCGCGTGACTGAGCTTTGCAGGAAAAAAGTCAAAACCGGAGGATCAGAGCCCAGCAGACCAACGGCGTTGGAATTGTAGGATGCGGAATATTCAACGTGTGGGCTTGATGTGTTTAAATAAAATCTTAGAATTTTAGTGCCCTCTCTTCAAAATGTTTTAAAATATTTTAAATATTCTAAAAGTATTTTTTTTATTTATTTCAGGATATTATGGTGGTACAAACCTTTTGGTTAAAATGGCATACTGAAGTTGTGGTAGAAGACTGAGAGAGTATAAAAAGATAACAAGGAGAATTTGCAAATTAACTTAGTGAACCGTTTAGAAATGAGGAACACAGTGGGGGCCGGGCATGGCGGCTCACGCCTGTAATCCAGCACTCTGGGAGGCCGAGGCGGGCGGATTGTTTGAGCTCAGGAGTTCGAGACCAGCCTGAGCAAGAGCGAGACCGCGTCTCTACTAAAATTAGAAAGAAATGATCTGGACAACTAAAAATATATATATAGAAAAAATTAGCCAGGCGTGGTGGCGCATGCCTGTAGTCCCAGCTACTCAGGAGGCTGAGGCAGAAGGATTGCTTGAGCCCAGGAGTTTGAAGTTGATGTGAGCTAGGCTGATGCCACAGCACTCTAGCCCGGGCAACAGAGCCAGACTCTGTCTCAAAAAAAAAAAAAAAAAAAAAATTTGGAATAATCTAAACATCTAACAGTATAACATTAGGGAGGAGGTAGGTACAGAGCTTC